>JAJSOF020000003.1:26876176-26943676 GCA_025594305.2 Periplaneta americana | reverse complement strand
AAAAATTTCAAAAAAGCGATTTTCGGTTTCAGGGTGATTAATTATATATGTTAGGACCAATTATTTTTGGAAAATCGAAAATTACCAGAAAAATTTCGGCTACAGATTTATTATTAGTATAGATTATACATTCAAATCAAGGTACATATTTTATAAACACTCAGTATTAAATATCCTCGTCATGTTTCAACTTTCATTGATGAATAATCAAAGAGGATTATCTGTTCCACCAATAAATAATACAACTTATTTGATCACGATTTTACAGTATAGGTAAGGATTGGTAGCTTAATATTGATTCTTACTATTTAATTCTATAGAGGATAGCTTATACAGTTGGAAATGCAGTTAATTTATAATCCTTGCAATCGTCATAATGTTTTCTGCATATTGATTTCAGATGATTTTAAGTAGTTTCTGCAGACATGTAGGGAATAACTCTGCCAACTGTCAGCAGGATAATATGTCTCTTTCATAGTCTGTCATTGGTGGTATCTTAGCTTCCATATCTTCACAACAAAATTATTTTACAATGAAATAATTTCAGGGTTTAATGTGAAACTAATGTAACTAGAATCGATGTTTTATTCACAACAAAATTCCTAACAGGTAATACTATTTTAGATAAACTATACCATCATGTTTTGTAGTTATGAACTTTGTTATATACAAGACTGTTCGAACTGAGTTACGATTTTTTGTGGCCAGGTAGAAGAACAAATTATTATCGATTGGTGTAAAGATAAAAAAAATGTCAATTTTTGTACTTACGTTAGTTTCACACTAAGCCCTCGAATAATATTATCCTTATGTAAAGCTGCAAGAACGGTTAACAATCACTTAACATGTACCGATGTTCAATTGTTTCATTGATTTGTGATTCAAAAGATGGCTTTGATTGTGACAATGCCTACTCTATTTCAACTATCTACTAATTTAATTCTTTTAGAAGGCTGTGATTTTTATTGCCAACATTAGAATAAGATCGTCAGATCTAGACTTACCAAAGTCAACGTCAAAGTCTCAGAAGTATTGTCTATGAATAGGAGTTTTAACAAAGTTAAACTTTACTACGAAATTCGACTTTGGGAAGTCTTCATCCAAATTCCCGTTTATGAATACGGCCCTAAAACAAGATAGACATCTAAGCAGGCAATGATTAGTATTGAGTAGTAGGTACAGCTAGTTTCAGCTTTTAAAGTAGGTTACCGGTACATAATACTTACTTACTGCCTTTTAAGGAACCCGTAGGTTCATTGCCGCCCTCACATAAGCCCGCCATTCGTCCCTGTCCTGAGCAAGATTAATCCAGTCTCTACCATCATATCCCACCTCCCTCAAATCCATTTTAATATTATCTTCCCATCTACGTCTCGGCCTCCCCAAAGGTCTTTTTCCCTCCGGCCTCCCAACTAACACTCTATATGCATTTCTGGATTCGCCCATACGTGCTACATGTCCTGCCCATCTCAAACGTCTGGATTTTATGTTCCTAATTATGTCAGGTGAAGTATACAATGCGTGCAGTTCTGCGTTGTGTAACTTTCTCCATTCTCCTGTAACTTCATCCCTCTTAGCCCCAAAGATTTTCCTAAGAACCTTATTTTCAAACACCCTTAATCTCTGTTCCTCTCTCAAAGTGAGAGTCCAAGTTTCACAACCATACAGAACAACCGGTAATATAACCGTTTTATAAATTCTAACTTTCAGACTTTTTGACAGAAGACTAGATGACAAAAGCTTCTCAACCGAATAATAACACGCATTTCCCATATTTATTCTGCGTTTAATTTCCTCCCGAGTGTCATTTAGATTTGTTACCGTTGCTCCAAGGTATTTGAATTTTTCCACCTCTTGGAAGGATAAATCTCCAATTTTTATAGTTCCATTTCGTACAATATTCTGGTCATGAGACATAATCATATACTTAGTCTTTTCGGGATTTACTTCCAACCCTATCGCTCTACTTGCTTCAACAAGAATTTCCGCGTTTTCCCTAATTGTTTGTGGATTTTCTTCTAACATATTCACGTCTTCCGCATAGACAAGGAGCTGATGTAACCCGTTCAATTCCAGACCCTCTGTGTTATCCTGAACTTTTCTAATGGCATATTCTAGAGCGAAGTTAAAAAGTAAAGGTGATAGTGCATCTCCCTGCTTTAGCCCGCAGTGAATTGGAAAAGCATCAGATAGAAAATGGCCTATACGGACTTTGTTGTACGTTTCACTAAGACACAGTTTAATTAATCGAACTAGTTTCTTGGGAATACCAAATTCAATAAGAATATTATATAAAACTTCTCTCTTAACCGAGTCATACGCTTTTTTGAAAACTATGAATAACTGATATCATGTATTTTATTGAAATGTTCAGACACTGCTGTTTACTAATTAAGCTACGATTGATATATTTACAATAGAAATAAAATTACATATGTACATACGTGCATACCATAACAATATACAGTATGTATATACACACACAGTTCGTGTCCGATCGAGACTTTATGTCCACTATGTATTCTTTTCGAGAAAATGTGAACTTACTGTCTTTCGAGGGACGAACTCGGAATGGATTCATGCACTTAGGCTCAAATTGGCATATTGTGCGCCCTATATGGGATGATTGTTCCAGTCCGATAGGAGGTCTGAGTGGAATTCGTGAATCTGATCCCTCAGCTGCCACAGAGTCAAATGCCTTCCTCAGACGAGTACCTGTTAAGCCCTAGGGCCCAAAGCCTCAAGCCTTAGAACCTATGTCATCCTCGAAAACCCCAACACTTCACCAGTTTATTTTTACTATTGCGGATGTTAATGTTATGTTTTATTTAACGACGCTCGCAACTGCAGAGGTTATATCAGCGTCTCCGAATGTGCCGGAATTTTGTCCCGCAGGAGTTCTTTTACATGCCAGTAAATCTACTGACATGAGCCTGTCGCATTTAAGCACATTTAAATGGCATCGACCTGGCCCGGGATCGAACCCGCAACCTTGGGCGTAGAAGGCCAGCGCTATACCAACTCGCCAACCAGTTTGACACTATTGCGGATGTAGATGAAATGAGGAGATAGTGTTGGTGGAATGGAAGACGAAAACTGAAGTACCCTTAAGCTGCATCTACACTGTTCAATTTTCCATGCGGGTACGCATACAGTCTGGGAAGAACATTGAAAGAATCAAGTGTAAAATGTCCGTTCAATTAAGATGCATGAAGGTTTTGCGTCTACTCGATGCGCCGTTTTGAACGTCATCTTCACTGTGTGTGTGTGTGTGTGTGTGTGTGTGTGTGTGTGTGTGTGTGTGTGTGTATGATGTAAAGGGTATGTGTCATTATTTTAACTGATGATTCATGTCATGAGGAAGAAAAAATATCCTCACATTTTTTTTTAATTGCAATATTTACCTAATTATTAAACATCTTGTTTACACAACTTTTAACACTATATCACTTCGGAATATGTATTATATGTTTCGCTCGTGTTAAATTCTATCGTACCTGGTTAACATGTTTCGGCCTGTTATGGGCCTTCTTCAGAACTGGTTGTTGCTGGTCTTGGCGCCTTTTCTTTTGTTTCCTGTGGGGGTATGTTTGTATAGTGTAATGTAGAGTAAAAAAGTGTGTGTTCTGAAATTGAGTTGTGCGTTGAGAATTTCATTTGGTTGTGTTTTTGTGTGTCTGTATATTTCATATTGTTCTAGTGTGTTTAGTTTCTGGATTTATGGTTGGATGTGTAGAATTTTCATGTCTGTGTTGATGTCTCTGTAGGTGTGGTTAGCATTTGTGACATGTTCTGCATATGTGGAGGTGTTTTGTAATTTTGTTACGGCTGTGATGTGTTCTTTGTAACGTGTTTGAAATGATCTGCCTGTCTGTCCTATGTAGAAGTTATTGCAGGTGTTACATTTGAGTTTGTATACGCCTGTGTGGTTGTATTTGTTTGTTTGTGTTGTCAACACATTACTTATTATTCTATCCTCTATTTATTTACGTAAACTTATCTCTTTCATGGTTGAGGTTTTTTCCGGGGTTTTCCCTCAACCCAATATGAGCAAATGCTGGGTAACTTTCGGTCTGGACCTCGGATTCATTTCACCCGCATTATCACCTTCCTCTCATTCAGACGCTAAATAACCTAAGATGTTGATAAAGCGTCGTAAAATAACGTACCTACTAAATAAAAAAAATCGTCTCCTCTTCTGCTAACAACGCCATATCATCAGCAAATCTTATGCACTTTATTCTTCTTCCTACTACTATCACTTCTCCCATGTTCTGAAAACAGTTCTTCACTAAATACTCCAAGTTGGTGTAGAAAACAGGGTAGGTGATAAAGGACATCTTTGACATACTCCTCTCTCTATGTCGCTTCCTCGTGGCATTTCTCCTCCTATCCTGACTTCGGCGCGTTGTGAACAGCCAATCCACACCAATATTCTTTAGAAATCCCATAGTTTATTCTAATCCACTCCATCAGACGCCTTTTCTAAATTCACAATTAATACTATATACATTTCTTTATTCTTCTCTAGGTATCTTTCGCCGATTTTTCGTAGCAGTCCAATTGCAAATGGGATATGAATCTTATTTCTGTTCATATCATTGTAAATGAGCCTTTTGAATAATAGTTCAAGTAGGTTATAAACAGCAATGTCATTGCCAACATGCAAGGAAATTGAATTATTGCGGAACGAGTAAAACGTAGGTCTGTAATGAGGATGAATGTGTCCACTTCGTGACATGTGTTTATCGCAACCTGCAAACACAGACAGGTAGATAAGGTAAAAATCAAGCTTTTGCTCTAGACTATACTGAATACATAAGGCATGTGTCTTGAAATTATAAGTCGAATTTCGTAGCTTGTATTGAGGAAGTACAGGGACATCATTTTATTTTTACTTGCATTTTTATTGTACCTGCATTTCTGAATGTACTTCATTCTCACCCCTTCACTAATGTCCTTGCTCCCGTCAGACACACAAACTTACGGCCGCTGTTGCATTCGAAGTCTTCAAGCAGTGAAGTAAACACTGCAGTGTATAGTGTGTTTCAGAAATATGGTTGCGTTTTCTATAGAAGAAAGAACCTATATTAATAATATCGTACTAAAAATTATATTGAAGAAACGATAAATTAAATTTCCGAGAATATGCTTCAAAATGTTTTTAATAATATGCGTAAAGAATTGAAGCCCGCATTGTAATCAACGGCAACCATTTCAGCAACTTGTTTAAAAATCCAGATTAGCTTATTTTTAATTGAGGTGGCTAGAAGCAAAGGAATGCTAGTGACATTTGTAATAACATGAGTTAAGTGCATCCAGTGTAAGCTAAAGTATCTAAAATTTTAGTGGCAAAGGGATATTTTAATCGCATCACACATTAAAATTGAAATAAAAATTTCACCGGTTTTACGAAAGCTTAAATATGTAAACCCCATTTTCTCAAAAGTAACAAGTGCACTCTTTATATTGTATGTTAACATCAATAATTAATATGCTAAATAAAGTAGACATTACATAACGAACATAGCCGCCTAAAAAGTTGAGTTTAAAAAAAAAAAATTACTACTCTACTGTATTTTGATAAATTCCGTAAAAGTGATGATCAAACTGAAAATCGTAATATCGTTTTCCCTACAACATAAATGGATACGCTACTTTTCTCTCCTCCTATGCCTATTAAAATGATTTGTTTACATATTGCACTAGTAACACAAACTCCTGTAATGGAAGGTGGCAACAGTGTTTCCGAGTATTTAATGTTAAAAATGTTGGTAAAAATAAAGTGATGTCCCTGTACAATGTTAACAAAGCGTAAGATTGCCGGAAGAGTTCCTGGTGATTTTTTACCTCCTGGTCAACTACCGGAATAATCACGCTCTACCTCAGAACGGCAATGAAACGGAAGTCTAGCATTACTATAGTTACTATTGTCTCTCTCTTAACTTAATTTCGTTCCTGGCTTATTTTCGTTACGTGGGAATATACAGATCTATTTTTTCAATGTTCTACCCCACTACAGTGTTCTGATATAGTTAGGGAAGAGTTATCAGATAGCATTCAGAACTATAGGCCTAAATGCTTGGAGACGTGGCGTAATTTCTTTACTTTAAAAGCTTGCTGAAAAATTGAGTGAAATTTCGATCTCTTTTACAGAAAATATACATCAGTAGAGTCAGTAACTGAACATGTGTAGATATCTTTGTTGCAGAAGACATATAACCATTTACACACAACACCACCTTCAAAGTACGCCCCCTGAGCAGTGACACATTTCTGCCAACGTCCATACCAGCGAATAGTGATTATAAAGAATGGACACTGAGCGAATTTTCCTGTGTTTTGTTTCTCTGTGCGCCGGTGTTTAGTTCTACTTTCAAGCGCTAGAGGTTAGTGTGATCGAGCATACGCTAAGATAATAATTGAGAATAGAGTTGAGACACAGGATCCAAACATCGCCTACCTTACTGCATAATCCAGTAACGCTTTGCTTCAAATAAATTCAAGTTAACAGCTTTTCCTTATTCCTCAGTGACAAACTAGTTGTAATAATATTTTTTTATATTTCAGATATAATAAATTATATTATAAAATAATATAATACATTATAAAATTAAGTATCAAATTCGTTTAATATTTGTATCCAATATAATATAGGTATATGGTTTTACTTCTCATAAGAGTTTTGTTTTTCCATTTTCAGTGCTATCAAATCATTACATATTTTAATTGTTGTTGGGGTCAACGTCTCAACTCTCATTATAAAGGAACTCTAGAGTCTAGACATTACAGTTAATGACGGATTTATTATTTTAGGATCCAATTCATTTTATTTGAGTACATAATGTACCTAGATGTATTAATTATATGTGTTATATTTCCGCTGTGTCGACTGCTAGCTGGTGTGATGTCAGCGCCAACTTTAGGGAGAAAGCAGAATCTCACGCTCTATCTGGCTTGTAGGTCATTGAAATCAGTCCGGCTACATCATAGGTACCGACGCGAAGTGTCCATACTTAATTACCTATACGCTGTCCATACCATTTCTCGAAATATTCCTGCAGCCCATCTTTGGTCACTTCCCGCAGAGCGCTCGTCGCATGAATTTTCACCTCTTCGGTTAACGCAAACCGCCATCCCTTGAGTAGGAATTTGACCTTTGGAAGTAGGTAGAAATCTGCTGGAGTAAGATCTGGAGGACATGGCGGCTGTGGATGGACAGGTATTTTGTATTGTGCGAGGAATTCGCTTACCAAGAGCGACCGATGTGCTGGGATGTTGTCATGATTGTCCTTGCCACAAATTAGGTCTTTTTTGTCCAACTGCATCACGAAGACGTCGAAGAATTACAACACACGTCTCCTTCCTGACATCCTAGATCATAATATACCCAGATTGCTCGGCATTATAGGCTTTGACGGCAACAACTTTTGTCAGGTTTACTATGCTGCCATCTAGTTGTTACGTAAGGAGTCACATCATAACTCCCATTTGAATTGCATTAGGGACTGTACTGCCATCTCGTGTTCGTTTACGGCGGACGAATGGCGATCCTGGCGGTTGTTCTCTTCAAAGTACAACCGATTTTAACATAGGAATGAGGAATCTATATGTGATCTGGCCTGACAGTTCGACGCCCAGGAATAAACTCGAAATTTACGAGAGACTGGATATCAAAGAACATTTCAAACGTTATTTTCCCCCTTTGATCGGTCGGCAGAGAGTCTATACGCCTGGAGAGTAGGCCACATACCACACGGACAAGGCAGAGAAGTTGCCTACAGAGCATGGCGTTGCCACCCGAAGTTCGGATACTTTCTGACTGTACTAGTATAATCTCATAACTCTAGAACACACGATTTGTTCACTGCAAAATCTATAAACCACGCAATGCTCTCCAACTTACTTTTCTTTCATATTTAAGTACTGTCGCTGAATGATTTTCTGAGACGTTTTCACACGCACTATGATGACGTAATCATAATACAGTGGTACCACCATTATTTTGCTTTACGCGGTCCAGGGTAGTTTTAGTTTATTTAGGTTGGTCATGATGATTATTTTAGATTAATTTTGGTTTCGTATTGTTTCATCTGCGTGTGTATGTAAATGCAACTTTCTTACTGCTTTGTTTGTCAACCGGGCAGTATCGGCGACATCCTTAAAAATTAAATTTCAACCACATACTGGGTGTTCATTTCAAAGTGTGTCATGACGTCAGTGTTGTGAGTCAGCGATTTGAAGCGAATTTCAGCTTTTATGTGAGAGAAGTTGCCTATTATTCAAAGCGTTCAATCTGAACTTGAGAACGCGTACGGTATAACTTGAACGTCGTAGCAAGATATAGCGGTCTGTAAAGTCTGTGTGCTACCATAACCTCTTTCGAACTGTGTTTTGCGCGGGCAAGTCGTACGCAGGGTATTTGTTATCATCGGTTGCGTACCGCAACATTCCACAACACAAATCAAATGTTCCGTGTCCATGTTGACCGTCCAAGTTAATGTCAACAAATACGTAAGTAATCGTTTTAACTCTCTCGCCATATCCCGACAGTAAGAAAAAAAACTCACCTCAGTACGTGTTTCCAAACAGTTCACATTCCTGCCACTACCGGCGTATCGGTACGTACTCTTCAGAATGAACGCCGTACTTGCTAGGCAGCTTCTGTTTCACATAGGTAATCGGCCTTTGCGGAAGTGTAGGAAGATTGAATTCTCTAGGCTCATCGGCTAGCTACATGACGGCATACAGCGAGCCATGACACACTTGGAACTGAACACGCAGTATATCCTTTCATTCGTACTTTTAGTTACTGTCCAGCATTCTGATTCGTATAGAAGTTCAGGAAAAACTACGTAAAACCCTATATAACTTCATTGGGTTCTTCCTCACTCTCGCGAATACCGCTGTCTTAATATGCATCTTGAAATTTGTTTTAACTTTATTTTTAATTATACTGCGACCCAAAATATACAGCTAATTACTTGAAATTCATTATTTATTCACCGTGGAAATAAATCTCGCCTGGAATTGAACAAAAGGCAGTATGTGTGTTGCAGCTTGCGCCAGCATTTCGCTGTAATGGTGGCGGTAAACCATCCAGTTCTCTGTTCGGGATTTTCCGATCCCCTTGAGACTTGTCGCCATTACTGAACTTGGCGAACGATTTTTACTCGACTGACAACCTCGTTCGCGTCTATCCGCAGCCTGTCTTGCGGCGAAGTGCTTGGGCTGCTCAAAATAGGTGGACTCCGTGTTAGAAGTAAGTTAGTGGTTTAATTTTGTTATTTCAGTAGAAAGTTTCCCTTAGATGCGAAACTGGTTGAGCTGCCTCAGAGGCGGTGTAGCAGAATATTTAACGAGTATAATATTTATGAAAAAAATAGATATGAAGCAATTATGATTTTAAAATTTCAAATGTTGGACGCCACGCCCATCCTTCGCATCATACAAACCCACAGAAACATAAACATAATGCACACAAACATAAACCTACACAGAAGCACAAACACATATGCATCTGAAAGTACAAAAACATACACACAAATATACACATACAAACACAAAATCACAAACGCATATAAAAGCACAAACGCACATGCATACACATAGAAGCAAAAACACAAACACATAAAACACTCAAGAACACACACACGATAGCAAAACATAAATACAATCACACAGGAAAAAAAAACACAAATATGTACACACAGAGAAACAAAAACCAATCACATGCACACACAGAAACAAAAACGCAAATATGTGCGCGTATATAAGCAAAACCATAAATGTATTGACACAGAAACAAAAACACCAACATATGCACATACAGAAACAAAAACAAAGACATATTTACACAGAAACAGAAAGAAAGAAAGACATGCACATACAGGAACAAAAAACGCAAACATATTCACACAGAAACAGAAACAAAGACAGTGAATATAGAAGAAAAAAAACACAAATATATATTCACAGAGAAACAACAAAAACAAACATATTCACAGAGAATCAAAAACACAAACATATTCACAGAGAAACTAAAACACAAACATATTCACAGAGAAACAAAAACACAAACATATTCACAGAGAAACTAAAACACAAACATATTCACAGAGAAACAAAAACACAAACATATTCACAGAGAAACAAAAACACAAACATATTCACAGAGAAACTAAAACACAAACATATTCACAGAGAAACAGAAACACAAACATATTCACAGAGAAACTAAAACACAAACATATTCACAGAGAAACAAAAACACAAACATATTCACAGAGAAACTAAAACACAAACATATTCACAGAGAAACAAAAACACAAACATATTCACAGAGAAACTAAAACACAAACATATTCACAGAGAAACAAAAACACAAACATATTCACAGAAAAACAAAAACACAAACATATTCACAGAGAAACTAAAACACAAACATATTCACAGAGAAACAAAAACACAAACATATTCACAGAAAAACAAAAACACAAACATATTCACAGAGAAACTAAAACACAAACATATTCACAGAGAAACAAAAACACAAACATATTCACAGAAAAACAAAAACACAAACATATTCACACAAAAACAGAAACAAAGGCAATGAATATATAGAAACAAAAACACAAACATATTTACACAGAAACAGAAGCAAAGACGTGCACATACAGAAAAAATACAAATATTTTCATACAGAAGCAAAAACACATACAAAACAAAAACGCAAACATATTCACACAAAAACGGAAACAAAGACAATGAAAGTACAGAAACAAAAACACAAATATATTCGCAGAGAAAAAAAACACAAACATATTCACACAGAAATAGAAAGAAAGACGTACGTACAGAAAGAAAACACAAATATATCAACACAGAAGCACAAATATGCACATACAGAAAGAAAAACGCAAACATATTCACACAGAAACAGAAAGAAACACATGCACATATAGAAACAAAAACACAAATATATGCTTATACAGAAGCAAAAACACAAACATATCCAAGTAAAAAAACACACACACACACAAAGACAGAAAGGAAACCACTAGCCTATGCACATCATAGAAGCAAAAACATAAATATAGTATGTACACAGACAGAAACAAAACATAAACGTATCCACATGCAGAAACAAAACCAGGAGGTTCTCCTCGATGTTACTGCATCTGTGAAACGGTGCTAAATTCAAAATAACTTGCACCACAGCTTCATTAAATTTACACTTCTTTTTTGCCAAAAGTTAATGTTTCTTTTACCAACTTATTCTTGATAAAGAGGTCCGAAGAAAACTTCGTATAGTATAAGGCAATAAAATTATTGTTGACATCGCTCAAATCAATAATCAATTTGTTGAATCCAATTTTGAAACTGACTGTACTCTTTGAAATAGTGCAGGAATCGGGAAGTTTAAAGTATGTGCAGAGTCTTATAAAAAGCATTGTTATTGAAATAGTTGAGTACGAATTTTGAAAATGGAAGATCAGCCCGTTTCAAGAAGCACAGTCAGTTCAATAAGTATCAAAAACATTTTAACAGACCTATCGCCGAAGAGAGAAACAGTAGATTTGTCATGCTAAGTGATTGTTGAAATTTTGAACGTTTGGAATTTAACTTATTTTTATTTTTCCACAAATAACGACTTGCAAAGATATTTCCTTTATACATCATGAAGCCGGAGTAGGAACATAACGTTAGAGGTACCTGCTTTCATAACCTGAGCAGTAGAATGAAGTGGCATGGTTGGCACCACGCTCCGACCGCCTTTTATCTCGGAAGAAATACTGTACACTCATTTTATAGGAGGCCGTGTGCTACGGTGCGGGATTGAACCCAGAACGTCCCAGTTCGTAGCCATTTGCTCTACGAACTAAGTTATCCGATTCAGTGACTTGTTAACGTTATAAATTTCTTACATTCTTGTAAACTATTAAGCTCCTCCCCCTCCCCCAAAATAAATTCTGCTCTTTTTAATATCATTGGTTGCCATGCTACCATATAAACATTTACCGCTTTAATTACTATAATACAGATAAAGGTTGGTAATATTGTGATATGAGTAATATTGTGATAGTTCTTTGTGAGAATTTATTACAATTTTTCTGAGCGAGAGGAAGATCGGTTTTTTGCGTCAACGTATTAAGGGAATGTTCGTGGACAAGTTCCTGCACAAAACTGGTCCTTCTCTCGCTCAGTAAAATTGTAATAAATTCTCAAAAAGAACTATCACAATATTACTCCTATCACAATATTACCAACCTTTACCCTATAGCAATATGAGTGAAGAATCCGATATCTCCGCCTTACAGAACGATCTTGACGTTATTGAAACGTGGACGACAGCAAGTAAAATGAAAATTATTGTAAGAAAAAGTAAATGAATATCCTTCTGTAAAACACAGAAAAAAATCGTCTCACATACCAACTAAATGGCTCACCGATGCCACAAGTAAACATTTGTAAATACCTAAGTATACTTAAGTAACAAATTGGGTTGTGAGGAACAAGTTACTAGTATTATGTCCGAGGAAAGCGCGGAAATCACTTCATTTCTCTATAAGTATTCTTAAGGAAGCTAATCTAAGGTCAAAGAATTGGCTTACATAACCCTTGTTCGCCCAATAGGCTAATAGAATATGGAGCGGCAGATTGAGATCCTTACGGACAAACCCAAATTGATTGAATAGAAAGAGTACTGCGCAGGGCAGCAAAATATGTAAAAATGGAGGACGGACATGGCGAAGAGTTGATAAAAGACTTAGGCCCGATTGTATAAACCATTTAATCTTAGATCAGAGGTTAAATTGATCCTTGTTTCAGCTGAACTTGGAATTTTGTGTTGTATGAAGTCTAATCTGAGATTAATTTGTCTCAAACTAAAGTCAACTTTGACTGAAGAAATTTCTCCGATTAAGTTAGATGACCCAAGTTCAGTTATTTCTTTTCTGTTTGAAATATACGGGTGACAGATTGTGCAAATAAAATATCCATTATTATTAATATTAATAGATATGTTAGGTACATTTATATATATTTCTTTCAATTTCTTGCCTTAATACACAAACATTCTTATATTTTATAAGGCTCTATCGTGTTCAGCAGTATCAAATAACATAACCTATAATTATATTATGTTTATAACAACCATTAATTATTAATGGATATGATAGGTACATTCATAAATGTTCAATTAACTGTATTACTAAACGAAAATCGTCGTTTTATAAAGCTTTATTATGTTTAGCAGTATCAAACACCATAACATGATAACAACTTTGAGAACAGTCAACCTTCTTCTTATTGTCCGCCATTATTTACATTGCAAAAAAAAAAAACAGTGTCTCCAACAGAGTGTAATACGGAAAGTCGCCAAAAAGTAGTTGTAAAGTCGCTAGATTTCTCATTATCAACAAAGAAAGATTAAATTTTGTCACTATGGGGTGCTAAAAAGGTCACTAAATCCCTATTTAAGCAATATAAAAGTTAAAGGAAATTGTTGTTGAAGAAGAGTTAAAGTCGCTAGATTGGCAACACTGAACAAACCTGTATAACATGGTCCGCGCATCACGTATTTCACCTGTTTATGCGATGTTGTCAAATCCTTTTCACGTGAACTTAGATTGCATTTGAACCAAGGTAATTTGATCGCAGAAAAGTTTTATACAATAGAAGTGTCTGAAGTCGGTTTACTTTTCGATCTTCGATCAAAGTTGAACTTTAGTCAGGGAGTTTTATACAATTGGGCCTTAGGGTGGAAATTGCTCGAATCAAGACGACGAAAAGTCAGACTTAGCGCGTTAAGGCACAAATAGGACACAAAACATAGACCGACATCAATACTAGATTAGTGATACCATCATACTTAAGCAGGGCTGATCATATTAATTCATTCATAGTGTTCTGCCCAAGGACAGTTCTTTTACTGCGAACCCAGCATTCTCCAGTCTTTCCTATTTTCTGCCTTCCTCTTTGTCTCTTCATAATATGACTCATATATCTTAATGTAGTCTATCAGCTGATACCTTCCTCTGCCCCGAACTCTTCTCCCGTTCACCATTCCTTCCAGTGCATCCTTCATTAGACAGTTTCTTCTCAACCAGTGACTCAGCCAATTTCCTCTTCCCAATCAGTTTCAGCATCATTCTTTCTTCATTCACTCTTTTCAACACAGTTTCGTTTCTTATTCTGTCTGTCTATTTCACACGTTCCATTCTTCTCCATATCCACATTTCAGGCTTCTATTCGCTTCTCTTCACTTCGTCGTAATGTCCATGTTTCTGCCCCATACAGTGCTACACTCCACACAAAGCACTTCACTAGTCTCTTCCTTAGTTCTCTCTCCAGAGGTCCACAGAAGATACTCCTTTTTCTATTAAAAGCTTCCTTTGCCATTGCCATCCTCCTTTTGACTTCTTGGCAGCAGCTCATGTTACTGCTTCTGATCATACTGTGAAGTTTAAATGCAGAAAACAAGGAACGTAGGCTACGTGGCAAAATTTTCCTTTGTAAACCGCACAATAGTAGATTGGAACAGCTTATCTACGGCAATCTTTCAGGGTGATCCTATCAAAATCATTACATTTAAGAAAAGGTTGAAAAGATTAGGCTGAGATTTAATAGTAATGTCCCGTGACCAGAATATTGTACGAAATGCATATATAAAAATTGGAGATTTATCCTTCGAAGAGGTGGAAAAATTCAAATATCTTGGAGCAACAGAAACAAATATAAATGATACTCGGGACGAAATTAAACGCAGAATAAATATGGGAAATGTCTGTTATTATTCGGTTGAGAAGCTTTTGTCATCTAGTCTGCTGTCAAAAAATCTGAAAGTTAGAATTTATAAAACAGTTATATTACCGGTTGTTTTGTATGACTGTGAAACTTGGACTCTCATTTTGAGAGAGGAACAGAGATTAAGAGTGTATGAGAATAAGGTTCTTAAGAAAATATTTGGGGCTAAAAGGAATGAAGTTACAGGAGAATAAAGAAAGTTACACAACACAGAACTGCATGTATTGTATTCTTCACCTGACATAATTAGGAACATTAAGTTCAGACGTTTAAGATGGGCAGGGCATGTAGCACGTATGGGCAAATCCAGAAATGCATATAGAGTGTTAGGTGGGAGACCAGAGGTAAAAAGGCCTTTAGGAAGGCCGAGTCGTAGATGGGAAGATAATATTAAAATGGATTTGAGGGGGTTGGGATATGATGATAGAGAATGGATTAATCTTGCACAGGATAGGGACAGATGGCGGGCTTATGTGAGGGCGGCAATGAACCTTCGGGTTTCTTAAAAGCCATTTGTAAGTTGTAAGTAAGTAGGTGGAATGTAATTATTTAAGTTGTGTCACGTAATTTTAAATTGACATGCAATTAATTAAGGTGACTTGTAATTACTAAAGTTGTTAATGACTGGGTTTAATAGAAATAGGTTTACTTAGTTATAAGTTAGGTTTACGTTAGTTTATATATGCTTTATAGTTTGGTCTTTATTAATAAGTACTAAGTTTATTGCAATTATTTATTTATAGTTATACTTAATTTTACACGTTATTTTATTACTGTAATTAACCTATGTTGTTTTATTACTGCAATTATTGTAATCTCATTGTATACTATATATCACTGCAACCGGGAGTATTGCCAATTGCAGTGCTAATAAATACATACATAATTTCTCTTTGGGAGTTAGTATGAACTTTAAATTGAATATTATGATCTCTGTGGTTCTGGGAAAATTCACATTGGCACCCGTGGCACGATTGTCGTCCATCGTCGATATTGATATTGCCTATTATTGCAAGAACGTATGTAATGATTAGTTCGTTGTAATGTCGCAGATATGCATTACTCACTTCGACAGCGTGTTTTGGCAATAGTGCACTCGCTTTTGCAAGTCTAGTTGCTTCAATTCCTGTACTACATGCACTCGTATGCTCGTAAACGCAATTTCTTTGCTGCTCTCTGACATGTGTCACGTGATAAACTTACCATACGTCCCGTAAAAAAATAGGAAGTCCCCTTTTTTGGCCTGGGTATCAGATTTTCCCATAATTTCTGGCCTATGTACCCGGTGTTGCCTTATTTTTTTGGCCTAGATACCCGGTGTTCCCATATTTTTTATCTAGGTACCCTGTGTTCCCATATTTTTGGCCTAGGTACCCGGTGTTCCCTTATTTTACCTAGGTACCCTGTGTTTCCCTATTTTTGGCCTAGGTACCCGGTGTTCCCATATTCTTACCTAGGTACCCTGTGTTCTCATATTTTTGGCCTAGGTACCCTGTGTTCCCTTATTTTTTTGCCTAGATACCCGATGTTCCCATATTTTTTACCTAGGTACCCGGTGTTCCCATATTTTTACCTAGGTACCCCTGTGTTCCCATATTTTTGGCCTAGGTACCCGGTGTTCGCTTATTTTTACCTAGGTACCTGTATTTCCATATTTTTGGCATATGTACCCGGTGTTCCCATATGTTTACCTAGGTACCCTGTGTTCCCATATTTTTGGCCTAGGTACCCGGTGTTCCCTTATTTTTACCTAGGTACCCTGTGTTTCCATATTTTTGGCATATGTACCCGGTGTCCCATATTTTTACCTAGGTACCCTGTGTTCTCATATTTTTGGCCTAGGTACCCTGTGTTCCCTTATTTTTTGGCCTAGATACCCGGTGTTCCCTCTTTTTACCTAGGTATCCGGTGTTCCCATATTTTTACCTAGGTACCCAGTGTTCCCACATTTTTGGCCTAGGTACCCGGTGTTCCGATATTTTCTGGCCTAGGTACCCGGTGCTCCCATATTTTTTGGTTTAGGTACCCGGTGTTCCCATATTTTTGGCCTAGGTACCCGGTGTTCCCATATTTTTTGGCCTATGTATCCGGTGTTCTCATATTTTTTGGCATATGTACCCGGTGTTCCCATATGTTTACCTAGGTACCCTGTGTTCCCATATTTTTGGCCTAGGTACCCAGTGTTCCCTTATTTTTACCTAGGTACCCTGTGTTTCCATATTTTTGGCATATGTACCCGGTGTTCCCATATTTTTACCTAGGTACCCTGTGTTCTCATATTTTTGGGCTAGGTACCCTGTGTTCCCTTATTTTTTGTCCTAGATACCCGGTGTTCCCTATTTAACCTAGGTACCTTGTGTTCCCACATTTTTGGCCTAGGTACCCGGTGTTCCGATATTTTTTGGCCTAGGTACCCGGTGCTCCCATATTTTTTGGTTTAGGTACCCGATGTTCCCATATTTTTGGCCTAGGTACCCGGTGTTCCCATATTTTTTGGCCTATGTATCCGGTGTTCTCATATTTTTTGGCCTAGGTACCCTGTGTTCCCATATTTTTTGCCTAGGTACTCGGTGTTCCCATATTTTTTGGCTTAGGTACCCGGTGTTCCCATATTTTTTGGCCTAGGTACCCGGTGTTCCCATATTTTTGGCCTAGGTACCCGGTTTTCCCATATTTTTTACCTAGGTACCTGGTGTTCCCATATTGTTTTACCTAGGTACCTGGTGTTCCCATATTTTTGGCCTAGGTACCCGGTGTTCCCATATTTTTTGGCCTAGGTACCCGGTGTTCCCATATTTTTTTCGGGGCGCGCAGAAATCCCGTATTTTAATCAATCTTTATTTCATATGTAATGTAAAAATCGATAATTTCTGTAACTTATGTTTACTTCATAAATGAATGTAGAAATTATTGTTTTGATTTGTAAGATTTTTGCAAATGTTTGATTTTGAAATCAGAAAACATGAACTATATATGAAGGGTACTGCTTGTTGTTGTTTAGTTGTTTAGTCAATTGTCCGAAGACAGGTCTGAACCTCACAAGTGATACCAATAAGGCACAACTTATGAGGCAACTACGCCAGGAGATAATGGGGTAGTGTGGCGAGTTGAAGGGTACTATTAGACAAAAATAAAAGTGCAAAGTACTGTGAAGTAATGTAAATAAATTAACATTAATATACAGTGTTTAAAGGCAATAGTGTTTTCCTTTTGTTAACTCTCTTGTTTCATTCATACCTAAAGAGGAAAAGGAATTAGCTGGGTCACTGGTTGGGAAGAAACTACCTTCTGAAGAATGCACTGGAAGGAATGGTGAATGGGAGAAGAGTTCGGGGCAGAAGAAGATATCAGATAATAGACAACATTAAAATATATGGATCATATAAGGCGACAAAGAGGAAGGCAGAAAATAGGAAAGATTGGAGAGTGTTGAGTTTGCAATGAAAGATCTGCCCTTGTGCACAACACTGTGAATGAAATAATAATAATAATAATAATAATAATAATAATAATAATAATAATAATAATAATAATAATCCATGGCGCTCCAGCCCTTTTAAGGGGGCCAGACCGACCAGCCTGCTGCTGGCCTCACTCCCACATGCAAAAACAGAGGTGAACGATCATCCTCCTAGAACTACAGAGATCAAAATAATGAAATTGAAGTTGATACCAACTCTCAGAAAGAAATTACGTGTATAACTCACTAATATGGTAAATGTTTATATGGATCGCTCTGTAACTGTTGAATGTTTTTTCGAGGGTTCAAATCAACCTAAGCGATGAATTTTTACTTGATTATTTAAAGGGTTAGGTACAGCTTAAAGGAGTAAAATTTTGGAAATATTCAACATTTTTTTCCTCCATTACTGTTTCTTGTACAATAATGAAAATTAGTATGTGTAAAACACTGTCCTTCTGCTATATGATAACATATTTTTACGATAAAAAAAGTATTTATTTATTTTTTTTTTTTAAATCAAAGTTTACTCTGCAGTGATGAAGCGTTTCGCTTATAACTCAAAAAATATCCAACATTCTGTGACGAAATTTTTTGTGTGTATTTATGCATGTCATATCTACAATATGATGCAAAATCACTTCTCTACCTTTGATAGGTTGTGTAATAAACATAAATTCATTTAAAAAATGGTCAAGTATCTAACACAAAATGAAAAAAATATATATATATATATTTTAATTAAGAAATGTAGTTGAAAGGTCATGATATTGTAAACATGAGTTTCAGCAATAAAATAAGAGAGAGAGAACATGAAAAATTTAACAAGTTTAAGAGTTATGAAGGAAACGCTTCATCACTGCACAGTGAACTTTGAATTTTGAAAAAAAAAATATATATATATTTTTTTTTTCTTTAAATCGTAAAAATATTTGTTTCATGTAGCAGAAGGATAGTGTTTTACACATACTAATTTTCATTATTATACAAGATACAATTATGGAGGGAAAAAAATGCTGAACATTTCCAAACATTTTACTGCTGTAAGCTGTACCTAACCCCTTAACGACGCCATATCAACTACGAGGCTATTAGCGTCGATTAGATTGGTGATAGCGAGATGAAGCTGAGGATTCGCCATAGATTGCCTGATATTTGCCTTACAGTTGGAGAAAACTTCGAGAAAAACCCAACCAGGTAATCATTCCAGCAGGAATCGAATCCATGCCCGAACGCAACTCAGTATTGGCGGACAAGCACCTTAACCAACTGAGCTACGCCGGTGGTCGCGATGGATTTTAGATGATAAAATCCTTAGCATGGCTCCGTTTGGGATGGAAGTAAAGCCGTGGGTCTCGTATCATAGACTTAAGGCACGTAAAAGAACCTGGGAAAGTTTGAGGCAAAATTTATCATAACACTTTTCGCCCACGTTAAATTTCGACGATGAATATTCCTAGCAGTTGAAAGCAACGTTAAAATCTGCTACTGCCTCCACCACATCATCATCAAAGTAACGCTGAATTATTTCTGTAAAATATTGCATCATAATATTATTCCTTTATGGCGTTCTTTCATGGCTGCTAGCATAACGATTTTCTTGTGGTTTTTCTGCCCCAGTGTTCGGCATCCCGTCTGGCACGGGTGTGGGGCGGGTTGTGTACTTGATAGGTTCTTTCGTTCTTTTATCCACGTTATTAAAATCACAAGCGCTCTCGTCTTTGTTCAGCAGCTTTGCCTGCGCTCGCTATACAGACGAAACCTGTACACAGCTATACGAACATATCTTGCTTTATTTATAGTGTCAGTTGTGTAAGGATGTAATCCGCCTACAGTCTCCATATTTCATATTCAAAAGCGGTTACACTGTCGTTGTAAAAAGAGAGAGTTGTGAGACAGGGCAGAAGCAACACAGCTAGATGATAAGCTCAATTTGTTTTATCAACTCGGGGTTCCATCTTTCTCGCATTTGCGGCGACCAAAACATTTGCGACGGCTTTCCTCCGAAGTCTTACGATTACCAGATCCGGATTTTTATGTAATATCAAAATGCGAAATATGTAGCCTACATGAAAATGTAGTAAATATCGGGGAAATGTATAATAAAATATGTAATTTTATGCTCGACCATGCCGAAATGTAGTAATTATACACCTGATAGCAGTCCTTTAATGCATGTCATTAAAGTACACCTACTCATTAAAGTACAGGTGTTCAGCCAATGACAACTCAGCTTACAGGTGTTCAGCCAATGACAAGTCAGCTTTGTACCGTTATAAAACCGCAAGTATCGATTATTCTCGGATATGCAATCGAAAGAGAATTAGCGAAAAGTCAAGGAGGCTGGAAATCCAATACTGTCGCAGAAGGTTATGTTCTGTTACTATAATAATTAGCGTTAATTATAAATAATATTCAAATAAATTCAATTTGTCATCTCGTTTTTAAATGTCGAATTCAGTAATCAAGGTTATATTAAGTTTAACGGGATTACATCAAGGTCAATGACATTATTGTTCCTCGGAAAAAATCAATACTTTCGCGTCTGTGCACATCTCACAATTCACGACCTAGAACAAGGTCACTTCCGATCTTGTCAGATACAAATAAAATGTATATATCTGAATAATTTCAAGTTAGAAATATGGTCGAGCATAAAAGTTGTATGAAATTCGCCTATAATGGTAATTAAGAAGCTCGTATGAAAATTATGAAACTCGCTTGCGCTCGTTTCATAAACATCCATACTCTCTTCTTAATCACTATCATTATAGGCTCGTTGCATAATGTACTACAAAATCACTATTTGAGACAGGGAGATCAAAAACCCACTAACTCCAATTTTTTACAAAATTGAGTTATGGGCTGGATGATGCTTTTAGTTTGTCCCGCATGCGTGGAAGGCAAGAATACACTAATATCGACATTCATCTGCATTCTGGGGGCTGTTTTAAAACTCGTGGAAGTCAGAACTCCACTTACTCCATGGAATAAGAGAGTTTTTGCATTCCAAGCTTAATTTCCCGGTAGGTGGCAACACTATCGCTGAGTAAAGTGATACGATACGGTATTCAGAATGTCACAAAAATCTATGAAATCTATGTAACTAAGACTATTAAAAGCACAATATCGAGTCGATTAATTTCCAGAAACCCAATACAGATGCATCATTCCCCAGTCAACTGAAGTACAATTCAGCATTGCCATTGAAAGAAGAAAGCAAAAGGACTTGCAAAATTTAATGCAGCTTATTTCTGAGGAAAGTAGGATGAATTACCAAACTCTGTTTGCGGACAGTAATAATCTAGAATCTAGATGCACAGGAAGAACATGAGAGTGAGAGAAAAAAACAGAATATGTAACATGAATGAGACTGTGTTAATATTTTAATATTGTTTGTGGTTTTATTTGTGTATTTTCATGTACTTCATGGTAATTTCTGATTTTCTCTCTCATATATTTGAAATTAAAAAAAAAATGTAGCAATGTTAATCTTAATAATAAACTTCCATTTTCTCGTATATTCGATTGTTTCATAAGGGAATTATGATATTATACTTATCTTATTTTCTTCACATGGCTCATATTTATTCACGTTTCTTAATTCATACACTGTGGAAGTCAGAAAACCACTAACTCCAGCAGTGTTTATTTCAAATTGTAGAGTAAGATAATATAAAAATTTAGGTTTTGAAGTATTTAATTGATAAAGAATGCAATTTTACACAATATTAATAGATAAATATATAATATATAAAGTTAGTAAGAGAAATAATAAGTTTTTTCTCTCTCCTGTAAAATTTGGTTTATTGGAGTTAGGGAGTTTTTGATTTCCCTGTCTCATTTATTAATGCATTAAATTCACAAAAATATGGCCACAATTTAACTGGTCAGTTGAAGTGGGAGGATGCAGCCTGAAAAGTCGATTTGCCATTTCCACCCCATTTGCATCAGCGAAAAGCGCTCTGCGGGAAGTGACTAAAGATGGGCTGAAGGAATGTTTAAAGAAGTGTTATGGACGCTGGCAGAAGTGTGTCACTGCCCAGGGGGTGTACTTTAAAGCGGTGTTGTGTAAATGTTATATCCCTCTACAACAGAGATAACCACACATGTTCGCACTGAGTCTATACGCCTGGAGAGCAGGCCACATACTACAAGGACCAGGGAGAAAAGTTACCTATAGAGAATGGCGTTGGCACCCGAAGTTCCGGTACTTTCTGACTCTACTAATACATCTTTTTAATGCAGTTTTCCATAAGTTAGGATTTTTCAAACTCAAGTGAATTTTTCTCTGAAACTACTGAATCTATGTACACATACGGAAATAAAATTTCGAGCTATTGATGATAAATACAGCGCGAGGTTCACACTACTACATTCACTGTCCGTGTAAAGGCTGGTTCACAATAAACCGGGAACGGAAACGACAACGAGAACGGAAATATTGTTAAAATAAATGTATTGAAATGTGAGCATTCATAATTAACTATTGTGAACGCTCACAAAAATACATTTCTTTTAACATTATTTCCGTTCTCGTTCTCGTTGTCGTTTCCGTTCCCGGTTTATTGTGAAACAGCCTTAATACTGGAACCGGACCGTCGTCAGGAGATCGACACACCACGCAGATGCAAAATTTGTCTCTCGTCATAATAGCTCATTCGTAAGCGACGTGCAGAAGATCATGGGTTAGGTCCCAGCGGACGGCGAATTTTTTTGTCTTAATATAAAATTGTTTCGGACAACTGCGACGGACGTTTAAGTAGTTTTTTTATGTGAAATAAATTACTTCCCACGTCCCGTGGGATTGTATGTGGCTTGACCCCGCAAAAAGAACAGTATAAATATATATCTCGGAAGATCTATTTTGTCTTCCCATTGAAAACAAAAGTGTAAAAAATATTAAAAAGTTAATCATAGGAAAGATACAAAAATATAAAAAGAACTCAGGAGGACCTAATACTTCGTCCACCAGCCTACTAATAACAAAATTGCGAAATTATTCAAACTAATGACTAAACTTGTTTAGTAAACGAACACGGCAAGATAATCCTGATTATGACATTTGTCTCCAAGCGTTCCGTCATTTCCATGACATCGTGCTTGAACAAGACTTCGTGTTCGGATCATGTCGACTTTTTTAATTCATAATGTAGGTCAAATTCGATTTACTGTCGTTCTATTTTAGTGCAGTGTTTATAAATACCCATCTACTCTTAATATTTCATCTATCATTTCAGATGCCTTTCAGATTGCGACAAGAATCGAAGAAAAATTATACAGGGCTTTCATTTCAAAACTTCCCAGTCTAAATAACTAATTATTTAAATTGATTTCAATTTAAACAAAAAAAAACACGTCAATTTAGATATTGAGGGGAAGTCTGAAACCAGGCTAAAGCATATTAGGTTTCACCTCCACCCCCAGCTACCCCCCTTTGAAATTTCAAATGGCACTCCTATAGTTTTATACGTAAATATGAAACAGCATTCAATTGTTTATACATCTCATTAATTTATTTTCGCATCTTTTGTTTTGTATCGTTGCCTGGCAACTTGTTTTTGTTGTTGTTGATTAGAGCTGAAGAGACTAAAGCTACAAAAACTTATTGAGTATTTCATGTAATAGTTGTGTTTGTGTATTAAATTATTTTAAAGTGGTGTATGGTACCCTTCAAGAGAGAACATAAATCATCCTTATTGATTAAATTTAGGAAATTACACAAATTAAGCTGTGTTTTCATTCTACAATTAACCAATAACTGTTTCATAAGGGGTATTTTCATGGAAATTTTATCTCAATATCTTAATTTATAAGTATACTTCTATATAATTTAGTAGCAGTTTTGTTAATGTACGGGTTATGTGTAACCTAATCTTTCAATTCAATCATCTCAAAAAATAAATTTTCTTCCTTTTCAATGACAAGTATTAATTTCATTTCTCAGTGTTTAAAACTAGAGTGATGAAACTTGACATACTTACTCATTAATATCTCTGTTATGAAATGTAGCATTTGATTGGGTGCATTCAGCATAGTTTTATTTCTAGAGAATTATACGTAAGTCAGTATTATTTTTATTAATGTTTGAACATTGAATAAATTATATATTTTAATTTATCATCATCATCATCATCATCATCCTTCACGAATTAGGCCTCTGTAGACCTGTTTCGGCCCCATCTAGCAGTCTTCTTAACGGTCTTCCTGGTCGACGATGTCCTCTAGGTTTATATTGCATTTTAATTTATTTATATTATAATTTTAGTAGATTGTTTTACGACATTTTATCAACATCTTAGGTTATTTAGCGTCTGAATGAGATGAAGGTGATAATGCCGGTGAAATGAGTCCGATGTCCAGCACCGTAAGTTACGCAGCATTTATTCATATTGGGATGAGGGAAAACCCCGGAAAAAACTTTAACCGGGTAACTTTCCCTGACCGGGAATCGAACCCGGGCCACCTGGTTTTGCTGCCAGACGCGCTAACCGTTACTCCAGAAGTGTGGAATAGCCTTATATATATCTTGAAGACATTATTACAAAAACAGCCTAGTCATTTTAATGGAAATGAGTTAAGTACACATTTACTACTATTTCAAATGTTTATAGACTCCAAAAATGACACATGTCAAGTGCAATAACCACAAGGATAGACACCAGTTGTACGGAAAGAGCTGACATGTGTTGTTCTATTTATTTTTATTGTTCTGAAAAGTAGCAGTTTTGACAAGGGTTGTTTTTGTAATAATGTCTTCATATGTAATTACACACACACACACACACATATATATATATATATATATTATATATAATTTATTTCAAGAAATAGTCTGCCCAGGCATCCTGGGTTGCCAAAAACACAGAATAACACACATATAAGAATAGTAATGATTACAGTAAGATAGATGAGCCAAATTTAAATGTGAACTAGGAGCTTAAGTTTAAGAAATAATAAATTTGTACATATATTTGTAACAATCACACACTAACGAATAGAAAAGGGGGGTATTATGATATTCCGTATAAATGATTTTTCAGAATTGCCACAGACCCTTTAATGGTTGAAGTAATTATTTTTGGAATGATGTCATGGATTCCAAATGTTTTGATAGTGTTTACAGTTGATCGTGGGATGGTGCCCCTCGCTCCGATCATTAAACCATGTACTTCCCAGGTGCCTTCCATCTGATATTTTTCTCGAAAATACGGAATAGTAGGCTCATAAATTTGTTGTTTTTCTTTGTTGACCTCGGATGGTTGGGTCTGGCTCATCTCAAATCTAACAGTTGGGTATATATATATATATATATATATATATATATATATATATATATACAAATGAACAAATTACTGTAGAGTAGGGCATTACTAATGCTCCATTAAACAATTTGTTATGTTGCCTTTAAGAAAAAATCAGTTTACAAAAATAATATTTTTTTTGGAAATAGGATTTTCACGAAGAAAATTAAAAGTAAGATGTTTCAAGTGTTATGAGAAAAAATTGAATTTTACAATACAGTAGAACTTGGTTATAGCGACCTCGTTTTGTGCGACACCTCGCCTATAACGTCAAATATTCTGTGGTCCCAACTAATTCCCCATAAGACATATGCTTTCCTACCTTGCTTAATACGACAAACGTATCTGTGTCTACCTCGCATATAACGTCATTTTCAACCTCAGTTTGGAATACAATTTTCTAAGAACCGAAGTATTTTAAGAAATATTTTGCTGAAATCTGGCAAATCCTATACTGTTCCCTTCTATTATAGACCTCTGGAATGCAGGCAGATTCCTCATCCCACTGTAACCTGCCCGAATTCATGCGGTCAGTTTCGACAGGAAGTTTTCACTAAGTGCACGCATTTTAACGCAGTATGGCCACTAAAAGAAATGAGTGACGGTTTAGGAGCCATTAGAATTGTGAACATTTCTATGAAGCTAGAGGAGGGAGTATGAAGCTAGGAGAGGGAGCAGTGAAATTGCGACTGAAGTAATGAACATAGAATTTAATTTGGAAAGTGTATATTGGGCAAGTAGGAGACAACAGAGTAAAATGACTGATTACTTCACTCCTCAGTAAATAAGTTTGGTGAGTAATGAACAAACTGTTTTAATACAGAATACTGTATTTATAATTGTACATGTATTTTATTGTGTTCATGGTATGCTTAAAAGTGAATACATAAATCTAAAATAAGCCTAAATATGTTTATTATTTTTCATTTTCCACCTCACTAGACTGATAATATGGATCTCGGTTACTACGACACTCGTTTATAACAACATAATATTCAAGGTCCCTTGGATGTCGTTATAACCAAGTTATACTGTATTTGATTATCTGATTATGATATCCATATTCAATAAAAATTTCAACACTCTAGCTAAAAATTGTGGATTTTAGAAATTTCAGTAGCTCATCGCCTTAAGGTGGATACGCAAAAGATTGGGAATCTCTGGTACATCTGCAGCGTAGATATTTTTGTAATATTTTTTTATGCTTGACCATGCCGAAATGTACTAATTATACACCCAGTAGCAGTCCTTTAATGCATGTCATTAAAGTACACCTACTCATTAAAGTACAGGTCTTCAGCCAATGATAACTCAGCTTACATATGTTCAGCCAATGACAAGTCAGCTTTGTACTGTTATAAAACCGCAAGTATCGATTATTCTCGGATATGCAATCGAAAGAGAATTAGCGAAAAGTCACGGAGGCTGGAAATCCAATACTGTCGCAGAAGGTTATGTTCTGTTACTATAATAATTAGCGTTAATTGTAAATAATATTCAAATAAATTCAATTTGTCATCCCGTTTTTCAATGTCGAATTCAATAATCAAGGTTATAATATTATAATATTATCAAGTTTAACGGGACTACGTCAAGGTCAATGACATTATTGTTCCTCGGAAAAAATCAATACTTTCCCGTCTGCGCACATCTCACAATTCACGACCTAGGACAAGGTCACTTCCGATCTTGTCAGTTACAAATAAAATGTATACATCTGAATACCGGTAATTTCAAGTTAGAAATATGGTCGAGCATAAAAAGTCGTATGAAACTCGCCTATAATGGTAATTAAGAAGCTCGTATGAAAATTATGAAATTTGCTTGCGCTCGTTTCATAAATATCCATACTCGATTCTTAATTACTATCATTATAGGCTCGTTGCATAATGTACTATTATTGTGTTCATGGTATGCTTAAAGTGAATACATAAATCTAAAATAAGCCTAATTATGTTTATTATTTTTCATTTTCCACCTCACTAGACTGATAATGTGAATCTCGGTTACTACGATACTCGTTTATAACAACATAATATTCAAGGTCCCTTGGATGTCGTTATAACCAAGTTATACTGTATTTGATTATCTGATTATGATATCCATATTCAATAAAAATTTCAACACTCTAGCTAAAAATTGTGGATTTTAGAAATTTCAGAAGCTCATCGCCTTAAGGTGGCTACGCAAAAGATTGGGAATCTCTGGTACATCTGCAGCGTAGATGTTTTTGTAGTATTTTTTCTATCTCCGGAACCTGATAGGACTCTAATTGAGACATCACGTTTCCGGGCCAAGAGTCATCGATGTCTGGGCCTTCAAAATCCATAAAATCCAGTTCATCGCCCCGTGTCGTGGCCGAGTATTAGTAAACAACGTGATGTCTCCTCTCGTACCTGCCCTGACCTCCGCTCGGCTCTGCTCGGATGTACGGCGGGCGGTATTGATCCAGGCGCAGCGGATCCGGGCTCCAGTGCTCCCGGCCGCCCCAGCCTCCTCACATGTGCCGCGGACCCGGTGCCGGTAACACGTGTGCGTGCGTGTGTTCCATCAAGAAAACACCCAGACTTCACATTCTTTTTAGTGTTTGTTTCCCGTCACGTGTAGCAGTCGCGGTCGTTTATCGTGTGTCTGTCGTTTAAGTGATCGGCACGGGAGGGAACCCGCGCCAAGACGTGACTGCTGCCGGACCCTTCTCCCCGCCAAACCGCTCCACCGAAATACCGTACAAACATTACATAACTTAGATAGCCTATCAGTACTTGTACACACACCATGAACTACACCCTTCAACTGTCACACATCTTAAAATCTCCTACAGCTCACGGTCGTTATTAAATAACACGCATTTACTGTACATACATGCTTCGTGTTTATGTGCACAACTGCGTAACAATTTTTTTAAGAACTGTCATTGTATACAATACACGTTTCAACACGTTTTTCATGTTATTATGTATACTTACATAGTAGATTTAAAACAAAAACAATAGTAATATGCGTTACAAGAGCGGTATGTTGAAGTTTTCATGTTCGAGGAAAAGTTTGAAAAAGCGGAACGTAGTTGAGCTTTTTTTATTTCCGAGAATTGAAACAAAACATACCGCTCGTGTATCGTACATTATTTTGTGCGAGATCGTGCGTATTTGCTTGCTTTCCGCACAAAACTAATACGCGGTAAGTGTGAAATACCACATTCAGTATTCCCAACGTAGCACACATAACAATTTCCCTATTCTTACCGCTTAAGCGTCATATTCATTTTACTGCTCTAGGCTTTTAACATATTATTTTTAGAGACGTTTAACATAGTAATAATTATAAATTGGAAACTTACCACTGCAATTTCACCTAAATTGCAATGTTAATTATTGTTTTTAAATATTTGCAAAAATTAAGTAAACTCTACAACTGCACTAAAGTTACTGCATTTCGTGATGCATGTAACATTAAGGAAGCTGTTTGTTTTAAGTTCGCATTTATAGACTGGGGGAAAAAAAAAGACAGACGTATATCACGGCCTGCTGGAGTATAGTAAACACAGAAAACATTTTAAAGCAATAGTGTTGAAGATAGATATTTTTGTTTTCCAAAATTGCCGTCATTGAACAGAAACCAAGATGGAGATTTCATTGCAACTAATTAGAAATTCGTCTTTCAGGTATGTAATAAACGTTCTCCGCACAAAATAATGTACGATACACGAGCGGTATGTTTTCTTTCAATTCTCGGAAATTAAAAAAGCTCAACTACATTTCGCTTTTTCAAACTTTTCCTCCAACCTGAAAACATCAACATACCGCTCTTGTAACGCGTATTACTATTCTGTGTTCACTATACTCCAGCGGGCCGTGATATACGTCTGTATTTTTCCCCCCCAGTCTATGATGAGTCTGGAATCTTGTTGATTTTTTCACAGCTTCCTTAATGTTACTTGCATCACGAATGCAGTAACTTTAGTGGAGTTGTAGAGTTTACTTAATTTTTGCAAATATTTAAAAACAATAATTAACAGTGCAATTTAGGTGAAATTGCAGTGGTAAGTTTCCAATTTATAATTATTACTATATTGAACGTCTCTAAAGATAATATGTTAAAAGCCTAAAGCACTAAAATCAATATGTCACTTAAGCGGTAAGAAGAGGGAAATTGTTATGTGTGTTAGGTTGGGAATACTGAATGTGGAATTTTAGACTTTCCGCGGATTGGTTTTGTGCGGAAACCAAGCAAATACGCACGATCTCGCACAAATTAAATATTTCATACTGGGGTTACATTTCAAAACTTCTCAGAATAAATAACTATTTATTTCATAAGGCGTTGCGCTACTGATATTTATAAACTCCACAGTTTTTTAGCTAGAGAGTTGAAATACATTTTTACTGAATATGCTTATCAATATCATGATCGCACATTGTAAATATAAATCTTTTCTCTTAAAAAAACTTCTAAAAAATTGAACTTATTTTGTTTTGCTGTATTTTTAATTTTATTTGTGAAAATATTATTTGTAAAGGTAACACTGCATTTTATGCAATGGAGCATTGGTAATGCCCTACTCTAATTTGTTCATTTGTAAAAAAGATACACACACACACACACACACACATATATATATATATATATATATATATATATATATATGAAAGAAGAAATTATATATATATATATATAATTTCTTCAATGTTCAAACATTAATAAAAGAAAAACAATACAGTTTTACATATATTTCTCTAGCAATAAAAATTTGAAGAATACAGCCATTCAAATGCGTCATTTCACAACAGAGATATTAATGAATAAGTATGCCAAGTTTCAACACACTAGCTTTAACAACCGAGAAATAAAATGAATACTTGTTGAAAACGCAGAAATTTCCTTTTTTGAGATAATTAAATTGAAAGTTTTGGTTACACATAACTCCCACATTAATACTACTTCTACCAATTATATAAAAGTATACTTAAAATTAAGATATTGAAATAAAATTTTCATGAAACCATACATTTAGCGCGAAAATAAAAAAATGATAAAATTTGTTAAAATGTTGCTGTTTTCAGTAGCGCATCGCCTTAAATTTAATTTAAACAAAAGCACGTCAATTTAGATATTGAGGGTGAAGTTTAAAAGCAGTGTTAATTGCATTTTAGGTTCAAATGACATCCCTTTATATATTACGATAGGCCTACTTAAACTTGAAACCATATTCAACTGTTTATAAATGTAATTCATTTATTGTCACAGCTTTTGTTTTCTATCTTCGCCTAGCAACCTGAATTGTTGTTATTGGCGGTTGTAGGATGAAAACACAACTTTTTAGGTAATTTCCTAAATTTAAATAATCAAATTTACTTGATTAAATGTCCAAAATGTGTTCTATTGTTGACTAGACAGTAATACAGCATATTTGGGAATTCCTCTACATAGCATTGTCATAGTATGAAAATCATACATAAATAACGTAAATCCAAATTTCAGCTTTTGCTATCCCATATCAAATTTTTAAGGAATAGCTTTATAATAGACAACCATAATATTATCATAGTCTAGTAGACCTATATACATTCACGAAGCTCAATACGTAGGGAATAAGCATCCATAGATAGTTGCTGACCACTAGGATCGCTACTATAGCCTCATCACAGACAATGCGAAATAGTACCGGCACAGTCTATTGTTCCTAGTACTCTCATCACCTCAAGCTTCGTGACTGTATATACTAGACTGTGATATTACTTAATATCCAGGTAATGGGGACGTGAGGGAATGAAACCTAACTTGAAATAAATACTGGTTTTAAATTTTCTCATCAATGTCTAAATTGTCGTGTTTTTTGTTAAATTTAATTTAATTGAAATAAATAGTTATTTAGACTTGGAATGAACACTCTGTATAATTGTCTACGCTTAAGGGTTTCTATGTTTGTGATATAAACTTTTACAGTTATTCATTGATTTTTTATTTCAGTCAACTCCCTCTTTTTCTTAGGTAAGTCCAACGTAATCGTGGGAAGACCACTTTTTTCCACAATTTTACACTGAAAAATTGTTAACTTATTGAAATACTGTAAGTTGTGATCTCGAAGTTAAACATGGAAATTGAAAGGCATTAAACTTGATATAAAATTCAGAACAATTAAATAAGGAGTCTCAGAAAATACAATTTATTTCGTTTTAATCTGAAACATCTGTATTCGAAATACAGGGGAGAAAAATAATAAAGTTTTGACATAACACGTTTACTCTGACGTCACTCGCTGTACCATGGAAACAGAAGTGTGGGATGAACTGCGTGGTTCAGGTTTTCCCCGCTGTCCTAGAAGCTCCATCTTTTGTCATGGAAATATTGGGTGTATGAGTTATGTACATACATAAATATGAAATAAGTACAGTGTTGAAGAAAGTACATATTGTATTCATTACTTTCATTCCACGCAAATCGTTGGGATTTCCTGAAATCCTCTGTAAACCGTCCTTAATTTCATAGGACAGACCAAAGTAATCGTGCTGTAAGATCGTAATATTTTTAATGGACTAACACTAGAAGACTTCATTTATTATTTAATTATTGCTAGTTTCAGAATTAATGTGTAGGTTTATGGATTCAGAAGTATTAAACTAGGAACAAAATACAAAACAAATCGAATAAACCTCAGAAAATTACACTAGCAGTATAAAAAGTTTGCCATAACATTAATGCACGCCAAAAACGAATTTCTAACCAAGTATAAAGTATTTATATTTTACCAATTAAGAACAACAAATAACCGAAAATTTATTACAAAAATATGTCCTTTACAAAGACAAATTATTCATAAGAATAACGGATTCTAAGCTCATAAATAACTATATTATACAGGGCGTTTCAGAATACTTTGACAAATCATGAGGGCATGTTTCTCACAACAAAACAAGAAAAAAAAGTTCATATAAACATACAGTTTGTCCGAAAATCCTTAGTTTTTAGTTATTAATGAAACATTTGTTACATATTGCCAGCTTGGAGCAATTGTTGCAACTTTAATCAACTCAAAACTCACAACAATGGAAGTTTACGTTGAACGCGTTTGGAGGTACTATCCAACAACTTGTTTGTAAGTTTGTAATCGATAATAATTCATTTTGTTAGATGATCAAATGATGTTATCGATACAAGTCTGCTGATGCACCCATTGTATCGTAGATGGCTGTGTGTTGCCAACGAGACTTGTTTGCTACAGTCATTTGTCATTTGAACATTTGTTACGAGTTTCTGAATTGAATAAAGTTGCAACACTTGCTACCAAGCTGACAATATCTAACAGATGTTTCATTATGTTCTTTCAATAATAACTTAAAAACTAAGGATTTTAGGACTTATGTTTATATGAACTTTTTTTCTTGTTTTGGTGTGAGGAACATACTCCCAAGGTTTGTGAAAGTATTTCTGAAACACCCTGTATATTATGAAATACTAAATTATATATTTGATGGTATTAAATTTACTGGGCCCTCCTTTCCCTTACCTGTCCTGACTATAGTCATGAAGATAGTACAAACGTTATAACTTAGCAATTAGTACAGTATATTGTATTAATAGATTTACACATTTTCTTATGAATGCCTCCTTCAACTATTACATATAGGCCTATGTTATAAAATTGCTTGCAGTTCGTAATCGTTGTAAATAACACACATTTACATTCATTTACTGTATTTCTCAGCAAATTTCCGAAACTTTATCAAGATTGTATGTTAAAGACAAAATTGTATATTAATGAACACAGCTCTTCGTGGCTTCTTATGATTGAGGGCTAATGTTTGTTATTAGGTCACATTTTATACTAAATTCAGAACTGTTCTTAGTTCTTTTCTATCATGTACAGTGTGTTCCGCAATAGAATCAAGTTTACTTCATAAGATTGATCGCGGAGAGCCTTGTTTGTCAGAAGGAATTAATTTATTGGAAGGAAATATTTGCCGCGAAAGCCTGTAGGTTGGCACAAGTGCTGCTGCTATGTCTTTACCAAAAATATTTTATTTCTTGTATTAAATGTTGTTTCATTATGTTTGTGCTTAAATTAATAAAAACTGTAAAATATAAACTCCTATTTTCTGTAAAAGCTTGATGTTATTTCTAGAACCAGCGTGATAAAGAGATTCAAGAACACACGATTTTGAAAAAAATATAGAAAGAAAATTCAAACTGCAGAGTGGTTAACTACACGTTAAGGTATAAGTCGTCCCTTTATATAAAATTATTATCGTATTAATGATATTTTATTTATTAATTTGACCGAACTCCTTGTGTTTCAGTTGTTTAGATCTTAAGTCATATCAATTTAGTCGGCGGGAGGATTTTGTTATTTTTATTTTATACTTAAAACTCTAAGCCTAGTGTAGAATTGGTGTAAGTCGGTTTTCTTTGCTCAATAACGTTCTTAAATAGGTACGAAATGTTTCATACCTCAAAATAATTATTTTACACATTTTTAATTTGAAAATTAACTTATAGTTATTTATGGTACTTGTGAGGTAAGTGCATCTTTATTGCACGAGTGGAAAGATTTAAGCACGAGGCGTCAGCCGAGTGCTTAAATTACACGAGTGCAATAAAGATCACGCTCACAAGTACCATACGTAATTTTATCCATGACCATAACGAAAAATTATGTTTTATAAAAGAAAATATGTTGAAAATAAGTCCTCATGTAATCACATACCATAGCATGAATTTCAGAATCAATACGTTTACTAGGTAGGTCATGATGTAGGAGGCCATGATTAGTAAAGAATGGTACCTAAGGCGTTGGATAAATAACAAATTATAATTAATTATATAATTTTAAGATATATTTTTTCATTTTAAACGTGTATTTTCGTCTATTTGAAGTTTCAGGGATTATTTAGAAGTGTTGATTAAAATTATTTCACATTTTACATCTGTAAACTTAAGAGGAATATTAAAACTTAATTACACATCATGTCTGTTTAGCTCAGTTGGCTAACGCGTGTTGTTTTAAAATCCTATAAACCCAACTTCGCAGATTCAAGTCTCCTCGCATCCCAAAAGGTAAATTATTACAAAATTTTAAAAAGATGCATGTTAGATATGGATGTAATGTACAAATTACGACGTAGCAGATTGAGAAAAGAGAAGGAGATTGAGTGTATGTATATTTAAGAAATAGTAATAAAGAAGTAGAGGTAGTGACATCTAGTAACTAATATATTAACTTCTTGAGTAATAGTTCAATGGAAAAGTATACGTGTGTACCCGGGTACTAGGAAAATTCTAATGAACTGTGAGATAAAGTTCAAACTGTGAGGTAAAGTCTTTATCTCACTAGTGAAATGAAGTAATGTTGAATAAAAGCCTACTTTACAAACGCAAAAGTATTTAGTAAAGGCATGTTTTTCGTTATGGTCATGGATAAATATATGTACGGTTAGTATAAATGCACTGAAAGTTTGTTTTCTTTTTATTTATTCAACACTAATATTCGTTGTGCGATTATTTTAAGTTTCTTTGAATCAGAACATAAATTACTTAATTTTCTTTACTTTGATGCATAATTAGCTTTACTCTGATACCTGATGCAGTATTGTAACTTTATTTTAATGCATTTTTCCCTTCTGAAAATAAAAAAATTCACAAAAACCAAACACTGAGGAAAAGAGAAATGAGGTTTTGGTAGTATTGTGAAAGAAAATATGTTTCTCCTTATAGAAATCGCAAATGTTGTGCTTCCAATACAAAATATTGTTTATTAAATTACACCATAAACGGGGGAAGTAGAGAATCACAATTATTTTTTTGTCAAAAAGAAAACAATTTCGAACTTAAAAATGTTTATACTATTATAGAATCAATCCAAATGAGATTTCTTTGCTCAGAAAGCTTCTTGAAGGTGTAGAAATGTTCGTTATTCTCGAAAACTAACTGCAGTGCATTTTTTTTATAAAAATAGATTTATCTTAGCAGGGCTACAAATGTAATGAAGTATTATTTTATCTCTAACAGAGTATTGCTAAACTGTTGCGCAAAGTTTATTTGGATCAGTAAATAAAGTTATTAGTTTTAATTTTATATGTGATGCACCTAGTCTTATAAATTAATTTTAAGTGAATTGTTTTAGGGGAAGGTTAAAACCACTCACGAAAAAAAAAAAAAACACATTGAGAAAAAGATTTCGTAGTATCGTGAAGGAAACTATGGTCCCGCCTACAAAAAAAAAGTTATATCTCAAAATTCAAAATAATGTTTATGAACAAATTGGGAACGGAATGATTTTGGATAAACATATCAAGGACCTATTGCGATTTTTACTGAAATCTCTCCATGAACCATTATGGCTAGGCTTCTTCCATGCCTTTCAAGTGATGCATGTAGTAGAGATTCCAGGCGTTTCTCTGGTTCTAGATAACTTCTCAGTTTTCTATGTCAGGTGTGTTGCCTACATTCAGGAGAGTCCGGAAACTTATTGATTGACTCTCGTATGATAATACATCTGGAGATACTGAATTGTATTTGATATTGTGATTTGATGCTGCGTTTGAATCACTTAAGTGTATTATAATCATACTTGATAATATTCCATTGGAACAAGTATCACATTTTAAATACTTGGGATGTGAAATATGTTTCCATCCTGAAAGAGATATAAATACAAGGCTCCTACAAAAGACCTTTCCGGTTTCGAACCATGTAATTTACGTTCTATGAATCTGAGGTGCATGGAAATAGTACCAATGGAAAGAGAAACTCAAAAAGTTTAGTTCCTTATCTTACAGATGTGCAATGTGTTCTTCGTTTGTAACACGGCACACATCAAGCCTATAGTCGAATTCCTCCCACACACGTTGTAGCATAGCACGATCGATCGTTGCTTCTTTTTTCAGATGCATCCTCTTGCTTTAAAATCAGTGTACATTTACGGATTGTAGGCCCACTGGGTGGATCTACACCAAACTTTTTTCGGTAATGCCGTTGCATATTTTTTTAGTTGGTTATTTAACGACGCTGTATCAACTACGAGGTTATTTAGCGTCGATGAGATTGGTGATAGTGAGATGGTATTTGGCGAGATGAGGCCGAGGATTCACCATAGATTACCTGGCATTCACCCAACCAGGAAATCAGCCCAAGCGGGGATCGAACCCGCGCCCGAGCGCAATTTCAGACCGGCAGGCAAGCGCCTTAACCGACTGAGCCGCGCCGGTGGCTCCCGTTGTGTATTTATAACCGACTGGTTCACATGAAAATCAAGCTTTTCTGTCCTCTATAGAGCCATTTCGCCTCAACAATAAACAAATTTGTTTGTGCGCTATTATGAGGCAGCTTTGCAAACTAGGAAAACAATGTTGCCACAACTGAGCTTTTTTAGTTTCCCTTTCCATTGGTGCTATTTTCATACACCTCAGATTCATATAACGTAAATTACACGTGTTAGAAACCTGAGAGATTTTTTTGTACGAACCCTGTATTTTTTTTATTTTACTTGGTTATTTAACGACGCTGTATCAACTACGATGTTATTTAGCGTCGATGGAATTGGTGATAGCGAGATTATATTTGGCGAGATGAGGCCGAGGATTCGTCATAGATTACCTGACTTTTCCTTATGGTTGGGGAAAACCTCGGAAAAAAACCCAACCAGGTAATCAGCCCAAGCGGGAATCGAACCCGCGCCCGAACGCAACTCCGGATCGGCAGGTAAGCGCCTTAGCCGACTGAGCTACGTCGGTGACACGAACCCTGTATAATATTGGCAAAATGCCAAGCAGTGTGTGGGGCAATCCACGAACGCTGAAAAATAAAGCAAGAAAGGATACTATATTCCCGTCGCTCTTATTTCCGGCAGCCAATCACGTTGCAGGTCGGCTACATTTAAACGTGTGGGTCTTGCCATTCGCTGCTGATGACGTTATACACTTCCTAAGGCTCGATAAATACTTAATATAATCTCCCGCCATTTTTTTTCTTTCGTTGGCGTTCGCAGAAAGCACACGAGGACATTATTTACCTCTCAATTATTTGCTCAATTACAGTGCGTTTGATTTATTATCATAGGAGCTACATGATAATGTTTAACGGTGCGGAAAATAGATTCCTCGCCTGGTAGCTCGGCAACGAAAGAACAAAAACGGCGAACGATACTATCTATCTAGACACTATAGAGCCTTCACTTCCTAAGGCGTAAGCAAAGAGGAGGAGTCACGCCGTAAATAACAGCGACGCGACTATAGAATTAAATTTTATAAAACAATGGCTAAACCTACATATATTTATGTACGGATCTGAGACATAGTTACAGACAAGAAAAGTTAAGAATAAAATACAAGCATCAGAGATGAGATTCTTAAGAAAAACAAAAGGATGCACTTTATTAGACCACATAAATAGCCAAGTAATCAGAGAACAATTGAAAGTAAATGCATAATGAGAAGACATAACACGACACAGACAGGCTGCAACATTTAGGCCCGATTGTATAAACCATTTAATCTTAGATCAGATGTTAAATTGATCCTTGTTTCAGCTGAACTTGGAATTTTGTGTTGTATAAAGTCTAATCTGAGATTAATTTGTCTCAAACTAAATTCAACTTTGACTGAAGAAATTTCTCCGATTAAGTTAGATGATCCAAGTTCAGTTATTTCTTTTCTGTTTGAAATATACGAGTGACAGATTGTGCAAATAAAATATCCATTATTATTTATATTAATAGATATGTTAGGTACATTTATATATATTTCTTTCAATTTCTTGCCTTAATACACAAACATTCTTATATTTTATAAGGCTCTATCGTGTTCAGCAGTATCAAATAACATAACCTATAATTATATTATGTTTATAACAACCATTAATTATTAATGGATATGATAGGTACATTCATAAATGTTCAATTAACTGTATTACTAAACGAAAATTGTCGCTTTATAAAGCTTTATTATGTTTAGCAGTATCAAACACCATAACATGATAACAACTTTGAGAACAGTCAACCTTCTTCTTATTGTCCGCCATTATTTACATTGCAAAAAAAAAAACAGTGTCTCCAACAGAGTGTAATACGGAAAGTCGCGAAAAAGTAGTTGTAAAGTCGCTAGATTTCTCATTATCAACAAAGAAAGATTAAATTTTGTCACTATGGGGTGCTAAAAACGTCACTAAATCCCTATTTAAGCAATATAAAAGTTAAAAGAAATTGTTGTTGAAAAAGAGTTAAAGTCGCTAGATTGGCAACACTGAACAAACCTGTATAACATGGTCCGCGCATCACGTATTTCAGCTGTTTATGCTATGTTGCCAAATCCTTTTCACGTGAACTTAGATTGCATTTGAACCAAGGTAATTTGATCGCAGAAAAGTTTTATACAATAGAAGAAGTGTCTGAACTCGGTTTACTTTTCGATCTTCGATCAAAGTTGATCTTTAGTCAGGGAGTTTTATACAATTGGGCCTTAGACAGGACGGATAACACAAGACTTCCAAAATAAATCTACACTTAACAGACCTTTGGGTAAAAGAGCTACCAAGAGACAGATCATACAGAAGATGGAAGTCGATACAGTCAATGATCTCTAAACCATGGAGTGATGTTGATGATATCGCAATATAAATATATAATGTACTATTATTACACAATAAACAAAAAAGCTTTCCGTCCATTAACTTCTTTGAGAAACGAGATGTTTGCCTAATTTCAAGAGAAAATTAGCTATACGGAAATTTATATGTACAATATTACGTCTTATCTAAAATCTTGCAATTTCAAGTTACCCAATGTGGCGGAAACTTGAACGGAGATAGAACGGACACTTGAACGGAGATCTTAAATTAAACTTGTAGAAGTAAGGTATCGTTAAAGATAAATGCAATTTCTTCAGATTCAATTAATGCTCAATTACAGCATATTCTACGAGAATTATATCTAGAAGCAGAGAATATACAGGTTGAGTAAAAATTGTGGAACGATGCTTGTAACTTTTTTATTACTAATTTTATGAAGAAACTATTTATACAAAAGTTTTAGGGTACCAAAGAAGGAATATTTTGAACATGTTTTCAAGTACTATACTTTTCATTTAGAAAGGATGTGCCAATGAGTCTGTTTTTTTTTTTCAAATTGCACCATTTTTGGATTCTTCAGGTCTCAATACGTAATTTTTTTTTCCATTTATAAACTATTGTTTTGTAAAAATTACCTCTTTTGATGACAATGTAGGCTATATGTACTGAATAAAGGGAAATTTTAATACTTCAGTACACCAATTTGAGGAGGCTTTGGATTAAACAATTGCAGACAAAAGCTAATAGAAACAAGTGAATAAAGTTAATAAAAACAAATGAATAACAATGGTTAAACATTAGACAATTTCAAAGACAGATTTATGCATTGTTTGGTAGTAAATGGGAGCCATTTTGAGCACCTTTTGTAAACTGAAATCAACATATGATACAACACAACAATGCTAATTTTGGTTTTAATGTTTTTTTTTTTTTTTTGCTCCAAAATCCATGTATTGCATTACGTTTGCAGTTAAATTTCAATGGTGCATATCCTACAATGTGTCTTTTTTTTAATTATTAATTTAAATAATATTAATATTGTTATTCAGTACACACGTTATGTGTACCAAAAATTAAAGTTGTTTCTAAAAAAATACATAAAAAATTTCCATTTGTATGTATGTATGTATTTATTTATTCACACTGCAATGGGTATATACCCGGTGGCAGTGGTAACTAATTACACTCAATAATGACAATAATAAACGTATTAATTAAAAATACAATTAATAATAATACTAATAACTAATAATAATAATAACAACAACAGGGAATATACTAAATTAAATGAAACGATCACTTAAAATAACATTTGAAATATTCTAATTTGTATCTTAAAACTAAGATCGAACTAAAACCCACGAGTATATGTTCATATCTGCACAAGTACCTTTCAACATTACACTCATTTCGCTGTCAACTCACTCACTGCACTGGAACTACGACACATTTCACTGATTCTATCCTGATTTCACTAACACTTCAAAAACATTTCACTGTTCAAATTCTTTGCACTGCCACTATAAACTATAAAGCTTCACTGACAGGAACACGTTTCACTGACACAGCACACTTCACTGACACGATATACTTCTTCACTGATACAACACACTTCACTGACACAACATAATTCTTCACTGATACAACACTTCAATAACAACATGTCATTTACACCCTTTAAATACTGTGTATAATTACCGTCTATTAGTAAGGTTCTTAAGCCTATTTTTAAATACATGTTTGGTTGTTGGTGAAGCCTTTAGTAAGTCTGCAGGTAAAGCATTCCAGTCCTTGATAGTACGATGAGAAAAGAAAACTTTCCAGTGTCCGTCCTCTGCCTTCTTTCCCTCAATTTATATGAGTGGTCGTTCCTTGAAGAGCAATTTGGCGGCTTCCGTTGTTACTTTAATAAATGTGTCATACTGTTTATGGTCTGAGATTCTGTATTTTGTGTGTTCTGTACTTCACCTGCATTAATATAGGCTATATTAGTTTATATTATATTAATTAGCCGTACCCGTGCGCTCCGCTGCACCCGTTAGAAATAAATATAAAGTAATTACATAATTAAAATAGGATATTTGATCCAGGGAACATTCGTGTTTGATAGAAGGATAAATCGTTTAATATGTTACTTAATTAAATTACATCCAAATAATTAAAATGCGATCATTTTGGTCCAGAGACCACTCATTGATGCAATGACAATTCCTTTAACATGTTTCTAATTTTTATTACATGCAACCATAGTTTAATGAACATTGACATCATTTAGATTTAATGTGTATACTTTATTTTACTTGTTATAGGTTCCCATTGAATTATGGTAATAACTTTTATTTTAACCCTTGTTTTCTACGTATTCAGTAAATGGCGCTTGGCCCACTATGGTTCTGAACTCTTCAAATAAATTATATTATATTATATTATATTATATTATATTATATTATATTATATTATATTATATCAGAAGTTACTGTAATAACATTATAGCATTATGTCCATCTAGACAAACTACACTTTCCAATGGTGAAATAATAATTAATTATACAAATCGGTTAATTTAGCTTCCGATATTACTTCATACAAACACAGAAACATTCTCTGTAGGCTATCTTTCATAGCTTTTGATTGTTGGTGTCCAATGCCCCTTATAGACGACGTCATTTGTTTTTTAATTCATTACACGGCCTTAGATGGTAGTTATTTTAATTTTAAAACTCATTTATCTCATTAAATATCAGTCCTATCAAAATTGTTTAAGGAATAAAACTTATCGCAAATTATTTTTAAAGAAACTTTTGTTATGTAACATTTTTCACAAAAATCAATAATAAGAGAGATATTTCGATTTATTTAATTCAGACCCCCTTATAACCCCCCTTTTAAATAAAGTATTTTGAATGCCATATAGCCTAAAATCTACGTTACAACGAACTTAATTTATATTCCAATTTTCATCGAAATCCGTTCATCCATTATCGCGTGAAAAGGTAACAAACATACAGACAGACAGACAGACATACAAACAAAAATTTCAAAAAAGCGATTTTCGGTTTCAGGGTGGTTAATTATATATGTTAGGACCAATTATTTTTGGAAAATCGAAAATTACCAGAAAAATTTCGGCTACAGATTTATTATTAGTATAGATTTTGAAAATATTTTATATCGATAAACACGTTTGAAATAATGTTCCGAAAGTTTTTATTAAATTTCTGATATTAATCGAACTTACGCAGCTCGTCGTTCAAATGTTTATAATCGAGACGAAAGTAATGTTTTGTAATAAATACGTAACAGCGCATGCATTGTAACCCAGAATTTGATGATCACTGTTCATCTTCTTGAAATCGTTCAACCGTATTAGTAATAAATTGACAGTGTGTCATGGAGCATGCGCATTGCGTTAATATAATTGCTATTGGCGGAGCCAGAAGTTGTGTCGGCCATATTAATGGCTCGAGTGAGACAGCATGCGCAGTTCGCCATAAATATATCTAGGTTGATAATTTGTTCTGAATGTCAAGTGACGTATCGCACTGCGTGATTGATCAAACGCTGACTCACACCACTGGTCAAACCTTGCTATTTAAAATTAAAGAGGTGATGTATTTCAGCCGCGTTAAAGTAGCATTTGTTTGAACCTTGTATATAAACGGTTTCCATGAAAACTATATTAAATCGTGTTTGAAAGTCGGCCATTTTATGAAAAAATGCTATCACCAATATCTCGGCACCCTCTGTTGTGTATTTGGTATTCGCTACAGAGTTTTAAAATTTCCACAAATTTTATATAATTTCAATGAAATTTTAATCACTAATTGCTTTCATTAAGATTTGAGTATGTTGAAATTATTGTTGTATTTTTTTCGTTTATAAATTTGGTCATAAAAAGTTAAATATAAAAATGCATATCATCCCAATAAATCAGATTACATATGAATGAATAATAGTTATTTATGGTACTTGTGAGGTAAGTGCATCTTTATTACACGAGTGCAATAAAGATCACGCTCACAAGTACCATACGTAATTTTATCCATGACCATAACGAAAAATTATGTTTTATAAAAGAAAATAAGTCCTCATGTAATCACATACCATGGCATGGATTTTAGAATCAATACGTTACTAGGTAGGTCATGATGTAGGAGGCCATGATTAGTAAAGAATGGTATCTAAGGCGTTGGATAAATAAATTATAATTAATTATATAATTTTAATATATATTTTTTCATTTTAAACGTGTATTTTCATCTTTTTGAAGTTTCAGGGATTATTTAGAAGTTTCACGGAACTAATGTGATTAAAATAATTTCACATTTTACTTCTGTAAACTTAAGAGGAATATTAAAACTTAATTAATCATCGTGTCTGTTTAGCTCAGTTGGCTAACGCGTGTTGTTTTAAAATTTTAAAATCCTATAAACCCAACTTTGTAGGTTCAAGTCTCCTCGCATCCCAAAAGGTAAATTATTACAAAATTTTAAAAAGATGCATATTAGATATGGATGTAATGTACAAATTACGACGTAGCAGATAGAGAAAAGAGAAGGAGATTGAGTGTATGTATGTTTAAGAAATGGTAATAAAGAAGTAGAGGTAGTGACATCTAGTAACTAATATATTTACTTCTTGAGTAATAGTTGAATGGAAAAGTATACGTGTGTACCCGGGTACTAGGAAAATACTAATGAACTGTGAGATAAAGTTCAAACTGTGAGGTAAAGTCTTTATCTCACTAGTGAAATAAAGTAATGTTGAATAAAAGCCTACTTTACAAACGCAAAAGTATTTAGTAAAGGCATGTTTTTCGTTATGGTCATGGATAAAGATAATCTTTTTCTAATTTTATGGCTTAACATACAGGGTTTTCATTTCAAAACTTCCCAGTCTAAATAACTAATTATTTAAATGGAATTCAATTTAAACAAAAAAAAACACGTCAATTTAGAAATTGAGAGGGAAGTATGAAACCATGCTTAATTTCATTTTAGATTTCACCCTCCACCCCAGCCACCCCCACTTCGAAATTTCAAACGGCACCCCTAAATTACCCTGTTATTATTATTATTACTGTTTCTTACCAATGTTTATTATTGTCACTAACATTACTTATTCAACTTTCATTATTTACTTTCATGTTGTTTTATGATCTAAATATTAATGTAATAACTATGTAATCAGTTGTATTCAATTAGAATTAGTCTGGCTGAGCGGAAGAGAAGGCCAGATTAAATAAATAAATTAGTATTATTATTATATTTTATACTTAAATGTGAAAGAGTATTCAATTGTTTATACACCTTATTCATTTGTTTTCGCATCTTTTGTTTTCTATCGTCTAAGTTGTAAAACATATCCATACACTAATTTTCATTATTATCGTTAATTCTCATGATTGTTATTAATTTGTTACTAGTTGTACAATTTTAAAAAGTTTTTGCTCATTGCAGTAGGCCTATTATTATTGCGATTTTCTACTGACTGACCTCAATGTCAACCAGTCGCAAAAATTACAACGTGTTCATAATTCTTGTGTTCGCTTCGTCTGCGATGTCCGTCGCGCTGACCACATTACCCCATCCTTCCAAATTCTAAACTGGCTACGGCTTAACGAACGTAGAAATTTTCATTCTCTTGTTCTCCTTTTCCAAGTCCTTCACACTTCTACACCTACCTACCTTGCCTCCCGTTTCAGTTACATGTCATCATATCATAATCTCTTCACACGCACGCAAAATAGCCGCATACTAGCCATACCAATACATAAGACATCATCATACACAATCTCGCTCTCGCGCTTGTGGAATACCCTACCCAGTGACATCAGAGACTGTCGGAATTTAGTAGCGTTCGAAAGCAAGCTTATTAAGCATTTCCTTACTGCGTACAGTAGGTTTAATTTTTACTTAATCAATAAAAGAAATGCTTCTCTTTTCTTAACTTTTACAATAAACTGTCTAGCTTTTATTAATCAGTTAATCTTTTAGTACTTTGATTTTTATTTTATTTGTAAATTTAATATTAATTGTAATTTATTATTAATTGTAATTAATTGATGGCCTTATCTCCACCAGGTTAAATAAATAAATAACTAATTAAATAAATAATATTTTTAACAAAATTTCACAATTCTCTAAAGTCTAAGTAATACTCATCATATATAACTGCTGTTTTATATTTCCTAAATTGTTGCGACTTGCGCAGATAGATTGCGTGAAATTAAGCACCAATTTTAAAAATTATTTTAAATAACAAGTTACTTAAAAAGCTAATGTCTGTATGTAAAGTTTCTTTAACACTGACTTTGAGACGTACAGTTTAGTTGACATAATATCACAGTCTAGTATATACAGTCGCGAAGCTCAATACGTAGTAAATATGCAAACATTAGATAGTTGCTCACCACTAGGATCGCTAATATCGCCTCATTACAGGCAATGCAAAATAGAACCGTCACAGTCTATTGTTTCTAGCACCCTCAAAACTCAAGCTTTCGTGACTGTATATAGTATACTGTGATCATATGCATCTCCTACTGTGACAGTAGATTGAGATGTTTTTTTTAATATGCTAATATCGGGGTAAACTGTCAATTAAGCACACTATATTAGTGGTGGAGAATGTTTAATGCCGCTAAAATCGACGAGAAGTGATGAGAAAGAAATCAGATTTGTTGCTAGTGAGAATAACAGCTCAATAAATCTTCTGGGGCGACTAGGAAAATCCACTAAAATCTTCACCCGAGATAGATTTTGTCGTGACTGCACTTCAATCTTGATAATAGGGTTTCCTATTTACTTAATTCGTGGAAAGAATCCCTGGTTCTCAAGTTATGTCTCAGAGAAATTAGCTACTTTTTACGACCGTCATTTGTCACAACTATTTTCATTGAATTATTAGGACGGGTTGAGATCGCCAGATAGATTGTATCCGTCCGCGTGCGGAGTCTCATGAAGCGGTTTTCCGATATCGTCTTGGCGAGGACACTGCATCTCAAGAAGGCAGTGGGCGTGCCTTTCTTGCATTGTACTGTGCTATCTGGAGATGGCGCTGAGTGGCCAGGCCGAGAGTAACAACAGAAATTCGTCCATACAGACATGAATAAGACTTGTTGTGTGACTATAAAGTGGCTTTCGAACGCATAAGCTTCTGATTGGAGGCGAAGAGCATGGTGCTTCAGAAACTGGTACCCTGTAGGTGGCAGAGAGGCCGTCCAAAGAAGAGGTGAGTTTGCTTATCTGAAATGGTAATAATCAGTGTAGCCATTCCAGTCCCCTAGAATTATAGTTTTTGTGTTCCGAGTTTTTTTTTTTTTTTGACATAAAATGTATATTTCGAAGGCTCATTAGAGAAATCCGGATGACGGTACTTGGTAATGGAATCAGGGAATTGGTATTAATTATTATTATTGCCTGAAATGGTATTAATCAGTCTTGCCAATCCGCATTTCTTCCAGTCCCCTAGAATTATAGTTTTTGTGTTCCAGATTTTTTTACATAAAATGTATATTTCGAAGGCTCATTAGAGAAATCTAGATGACGGTACTTGGTAATGGAATCAGGGAAATGGTATTAATCAGTGTTGCCAATCCGCATTTCTTCCAGTCTCCTAGAATTATAGTTTTTGTGTTCCAGATTTTTTTGACATAAAATGTATATTTCGAAGGCTCATTAGAGAAATCCGGATGACGGTACTTGGTAATGGAATCAGGGAATTGGTATTAATTATTATTATTGCCTGTGGTATTAATCAATGTTGCCATTTTCTTCCAGTCTTCTATTATAGTTTTTGTGTTCCTTTTTTGAAATGGTATTAATCAATGTTGGAATCCAATGGTATTAATCAATGCATTTCTTCCAGTCTTCTAGAATTATAGTTTTTGTGTTCCAGATTTTTTTGACGTAAAATTTATATTTCGAAGGCTCATTAGAGAAATCCGGATGACGGTACTTGGTAATGGAATCAGGGAATTGGTATTAATTATTATTGTTGCCTGAAATGGTATTAATCAGTGTTGCCAATCCGCATTTCTTCCAGTCGCCTAGAATTATAGTTTTTGTGTTCCAGATTTTTCTGACATAAAAATGTATATTTCGAAGGCTCATTAGAGAAATCTAGATGACGGTACTTGGTAATGGAATCAGGGAATTGGTATTAATTATTATTGTTGCCTGAAATGGTATTAATCAGTGTTGCCAATCCGCATTTCTTCCAGTCGCCTAGAATTATAGTTTTTGTGTTCCAGATTTTTTTGACATAAAAATGTATATTTGGAAGGCTCATTAGAGAAATCCGGATGACAGTACCTGGTAATGGAATCAGGGAATTAGTATTAATTATTATTATTATTGCCTGAAATGGTATTAATCAGTGTTGCCAATCCGCATTTCTTCCAGTCTTCTAGAATTATAGTTTTTGTGTTCCAGATTTTTTTGACATAAAATGTATATTTCGAAGGCTCATTAGAGAAATCCGGATGACGGTACTTGGTAATGGAATCAGGGAATTGGTATTAATTATTATTATTGCCTGAAATGGTATTAATCAATGTTGCCAATCCGCATTTCTTCCAGTCTCCTAGAATTATAGTTTTTGTGTTCCAGATTTTTTTGACATAAAATGTATATTTGGAAGGCTCATTAGAGAAATCCGGATGACGGTACTTGGTAATGGAATCAGGGAATTGGTATTAATTATTATTATTGCCTGAAATGGTATTAATCAATGTTGCCAATCCGCATTTCTTCCAGTCTCCTAGAATTATAGTTTTTGTGTTCCAGATTTTTTTGACATAAAATGTATATTTCGAAGGCTCATTAGAGAAATCCGGATGACGGTACTTGGTAATGGAATCAGGGAATTGGTATTAATTATTATTGTTGCCTGAAATGGTATTAATCAGTGTTGCCAATCCGCATTTCTTCCAGTCGCCTAGAATTATAGTTTTTGTGTTCCAGATTTTTCTGACATAAAAATGTATATTTCGAAGGCTCATTAGAGAAATCTAGATGACGGTACTTGGTAATGGAATCAGGAAAATTATATTATTATTATTGCCTGAAATGGTATTAATCAGTGAATCCGCATTTCTTCCAGTCTTCTAGAATTATAGTTTTTGTGTTCCAGATTTTTTTGACATAAAATGTATATTTCGAAGGCTCATTAGAGAAATCTAGATGACGGTACTTGGTAATGGAATCAGGGAAATGATATTAATTATTATTGTTGCCTGAAATGGTATTAATCAGTGTTGCCAATCCGCATTTCTTCCAGTCTCCTAGAATTATAGTTTTTGTGTTCCAGATTTTTTTGACATAAAATGTATATTTCGAAGGCTCATTAGATGAAATCAGGAATGATATTAATTATTATTGTTGCGGATGAATCGGTCTCCTAGAATTATAGTTTTTGTGTTCTTTTTTTGACATAAAATGTATATTTCGGCTCATTATCCGGATGACGGTATTGGTAATGGAATCAGGGAAATGATATTATTTATTATTATTGCCTGAAATGGTATTAATCAGTGTTGCCAATCCGCATTTCTTCCAGTCGCCTAGAATTATAGTTTTTGTGTTCCAGATTTTTCTGACATAAAAATGTATATTTCGAAGGCTCATTAGAGAAATCTAGATGACGGTACTTGGTAATGGAATCAGGGAATTGGTATTAATTATTATTGTTGCCTGAAATGGTATTAATCAGTGTTGCCAATCCGCATTTCTTCCAGTCGCCTAGAATTATAGTTTTTGTGTTCCAGATTTTTCTGACATAAAAATGTATATTTCGAAGGCTCATTAGAGAAATCCGGATGACAGTACTTTCGAAGGTGGAACAGTACTTGGTAATGGAATCAGGGAATTAGTATTAATTATTATTATTGCCTGAAATGGTATTAATCAGCGTTGCCAATCCGCATTTCTTCCAGTCGCCTAGAATTATAGTTTTTGTGTTCCAGATTTTTCTGACATAAAAATGTTTATTTCGAAGGCTCATTAGAGAAATCCGGATGACAGTACTTGGTAATGGAATCAGGGAATTAGTATTAATTATTATTGTTGCCTGAAATGGTATTAATCAGTGTTGCCAATCCGCATTTCTTCCAGTCGCCTAGAATTATAGTTTTTGTGTTCCAGATTTTTTTGACATAAAAATGTATATTTGGAAGGCTCATTAGAGAAATCCGGATGACAGTACCTGGTAATGGAATCAGGGAATTAGTATTAATTATTATTATTATTATTGCCTGAAATGGTATTAATCAGTGTTGCCAATCCGCATTTCTTCCAGTCGCCTAGAATTATAGTTTTTGTGTTCCAGATTTTTCTGACATAAAAATGTATATTTCGAAGGCTCATTAGAGAAATCCGGATGACAGTACTTGGTAATGGAATCAGGGAATTAGTATTAATTATTATTATTGCCTGAAATTGTATTAATCAGTGTTGCCAATCCGCATTTCTTCCAGTCGCCTAGAATTACAATTTTTGTGTTCCATATTTTTTTTGACATAAAAATGTATATTTGGAAGGCTCATTAGAGAAATCCGGATGACTGTACCGGGTAATGAAATCAGGGAACGAAAGTGGTAATCATGATAACACAAATAAAAAGGCTTATGATTCGAGATACCTCGTTTTCGCAGACCACGGATTCGTGAAATAAGCGTTTTCAGTTGATAGAACAAACATTTTATGTTTCAAACACATCCAGGTCAAAATATCGTAAGTCTAAACTCGCGAAATTTCTGTACACCGGTACTTTAAATATTTGTGTTTAGAACAAATTTGTTCGAACTCAGTGTTTCTCAAGAGAAATTTTGATTTTTCTTTTCGAAATTTTAATTTAGAGTGCCGAAAAGATATGTTTATTGGAAGTCATATAAATATGTGCGTGAATTAATACAATAAAGTTAGGCGAAACTAAGTTCCCTGTGTGTTGTACTGGTATCAGACATGAAAGTGATTGTAGTTAGCTGGATTAACGATTTCGTTTTGATTCGATAATGTAATTTTCTTAAACATTGTAAGCCATTTAAATATAACATGTAGTACATTGATATTTATTGTAAATTTAATACTCAAACTGTAATTGAAGCGACTTTGTTTGTAAATATAAAGAAAAAATAGACTGTATGTTTTCTGGTGCTTATCAGTTTATATTTCTATTATTCACACGTTAACAATAGGTTTTCTATAAACAGCAAAATATGTTGCTAACCAAAGGAGAATAGAAAACCTAGTAAGGAGGTACAATGAGTATCAAACAACGACGACGTTAAACGCTATTTGCGTACAATATCATACAACTTAAATAGTCTTATATAGTCAGAGGCGAAGAGATTGAGAATTATGAAAAATATATTGGATCTTCTTTACATTGGACATTTATGTAATAAAATTGGTGGACATTGAATGAATAGGACTTTTTTTTTCAGTGGATGTTTAATTCAATAGACATTAATATAGTGTGGACATTTTCATGTATGGACATTTTAACCTCTAACCAAAGGGTAGTATATTTGGATCTATGAAGTATACTCTGTGATAAATTTTGAATGGGAGCTTCCGGCATTTGTTTCTATATATTCATGAGGTCATACTCACGTACCAAATATAACCCTGTAGATATAGATAACCGATGTAGGCCATGTGTGTTGGCATTAGGTATTGTTCGTTTGTTTTGTCAACAAATTAATACAGCCATGTATTAAAATCAAGAAATGTCACACATGTTATCATTACAGCCAAACTTCATTTATTGTTTTTTTTTTTCTTAAAGGCGAAATAAATATTACAGAGCATTACAAGGTTTATTCTTGAAACATACTTCCGCACAGGAGTTTTAGTTGGCGAGTAGTATCGTTGTGATCCCTGTAATTGCGTGAAACGTTTATGTTCACGGTTGAGTGTTATTGTGATATTTAGGATTTTTAGGAGTTTGTTCTTAATTACAAGGATTATGAATATGACAAACTGAAATAAATTTAGTGTTGTATTAGTCTATTAATGTTTTAATTTGACATATACCATGTATCTGTACAATTATTTACAATCTAATTACCGTGTTTCATCTGAATGATGTTACTAAGCAACTGACGTCAACTTAACTCATTTCCGTTGCTAAGCAACTGATGTCAGATGTTGAAATTTTCATAATATTTTATTCATTTGACACAATAAAGGCACGGTCACACATCGCTACTTTTGCAGCGCAACTTTTGTACTGCAGCTGCAAAAGTTGCGTGTCGTGTTCACACGTAAGCCAAAAGTAGCGCGCTGCACGCTACTTTTCGTGCTGCGCAACCCGAGATCTGCAAAAGTTGCAACTGGAGGTTGCGAGTCTGTTCACACACAAGGCGCTACTTTTGCAGCCGCAGTCATGCTGCAGGTTTCCATCTCCGTGTCGACTTCTCAATATACATTTTGTGGTTATGTTCGCATCATTAAGAAACTCATGCGAAAGCTTCCTTATCTATTATTTGCTTTTCTGTCGTCTAGTATTTAGAAATTGACATTTTTACTATAAAGTTTTTAAAAACGCCTATATACTTAAATGATAAGCAACAGTATATTAACGTAATCAATGTTGGCAACCCTCCTGTTTGGAATACACTATGGAAAATTTAAAAAATGAATTATATCGTCAGCAATTATGCTCAGACTGTGTTGTGTATTTAATATCTGTTACAGATAATTTATTTTCATTACATTTAACATTAAAATATATCCAAACAATAAAAGTATCATTGGCACATTTGGGTGGTAACACTGGTTGCAACCGCAGCAAAAGTTTCAACAAAACCGATATCAAAAATGCTGCAGCTGCAACCCTGAGAACCCTGTTCACACGTCGCTACTTTTAAGTTGCGCGCAGCATGGAAAAGTAGCGGGCAGCAGGTTCGGCAGCCGCTACTTTTCGGGTTGCACCGTTGTTCACACGTCGCAGTACAAGAGTTGCGCAGTTTTTTGTACTGCAGCGCTGCAAAAGTAGCGACGTGTGACCGTACCTTTACATAAACGTTTCACGTTAAAAGATGAAGTGGAAAAGGAATTTGTGTCTTTGTCTACATGGACAAACTTCATGTCTTGTATTTGCCTTTATTAAGGAATTCCACTAGTTTGGAGTCATTAATTCAAGAAGCAATTCAGCCGTGAAAAGAGAAATGCTAATGTGGGAAAGGGGAAATTATGCCAACAAAGACTGACGGTCACTTGTATCGGAGTCCAGAGCTTCCCAAATTTTCTAAATCTAAGGATAGTTGCTTGAAGTTGGCAGCAGTGGTGCTGTACGCAGTTAATTATCGCGCCCAGTCAGTGTGAACACACCTGTCACTGTTCTCGTAATGAGTCTGCCTTTGAAGTTCGTTCACACAGATTCACAATGCGCGGCCGGCGGGACCGTCCGTGTTGACATGAAGTGCGGCGTAGCCCTCCCCTTGCTACAGACGAAATGTTCTGCTGCACACATTCCCCCCATAATTGCATAAGACAAGCATGGGCGACTTTAGATTCAAGTATTGTAGCGTGAAAGAGGTAGAAGATTATCACCGCAACTTTTCATCCGATGACTTCAGTATTCAGTCCTCCCTTTCTCTGCCGTGGATGCAGTACTAGTTTTTTTTTAGTTGGTCAATTAACGACACTGTATCAACTACTAGGTCAGGGGCGGCCCGTCCTTATGTGCTACAGCACAATGATAATTTTTGCTCAAATAAAGTGTTTGCAATACCATAGTATTTGATCTGCCATTTGACAATTTCCAGTTGTTATGTTCATGACGCGTTATAGAGTGTTTAGTCTTCGCTCTTCGCTCTTTGGTGCCTCAGGGGGTTCGTTGTGCTGCTCAAAGCTTACATGAGAATGTAGACAGTTAATGCGCATGTGCGAAGCTGAAATAACTGCTCTGATTGGCTATTTTTACGCGGGGAAGTGTTGTAGTCAGCTTCAGCACAACACAGCTTGGAGATTGCAAAAGTAAAGCGTAAGGAAAGAATGCTTGTTTGTGGAGGAACTCGGAACTATGTGCAATGTATTTGGTAATTCAAATGTTCGACTGCTGCTGCCATCTACCAGTTTTTTGAGGTTCCTCCTGAATCAATCAGCAAGCGACGGAAAATTGAACCCCAGAAAATTGATGCCAAGGAGGTATGTAACCGTATAATTCAGGAAACTACTCATCGTTTCCAATCTTTAAGCTACCTAGACGCAACAAAATTGTTAAACAGCGAATTTTTTGACAATTTTTTGCATAATTTTCCTGAACGCGAACTTGAAGTTGCTGTCAACAGCTATACTGTACTGAACAAAAGAGTGTTAAAGACACAACTTGGAGTTCTATACGGAAGACCCGACATCCGAAATATAGATGGAGCTGTTCAATTGTTACAATACAGTCTCCAACAATTTACAGGATCCATTCTGTGAAGTAACGAAGTTGTTAAATATTTTGGTTACATCACCAATGACCACTACTGAGCCAGAAAGATGTTTTTCTTGCTTGAAACGCATAAAAACGTTTTTAAGGAACACTATGTCCCAGGATCACCTCACTGCTCTTGCAATACTGTCAATAGAAAAGAGTATGATGTCCAAGATGGAGGGGTTTAACACCAGGGTAATTGACAAGTTCTGCAGTAGGAAGGAACTCCATATTTCGTCACTAGACGAGTCTCAAATTAAGATAAATGCATATAAGTGTATACAGTAGGCCGATATAGAGATTGTAGCACACTCATTATTTTGACCACCAGCCGCTACTGTACTAGGTTATTTAGCGTCGATGCACAGTATAGAGAACATACAGTAAAGACACCTAAGCCATTTCGTGGGAACAAATTCTGAGTGCGCATGTCACGAAACCGGGTGTATTATCTGGAACCTCCACCAGATGGATCTCCATCTACGACAGGCCTGGCATAATTTAATATTAACTGAAAACATTTATTACTAATCTTTTAACAATTTTAAAGACATGAGGCAAAGGAATGGCAATATAACCATAAAAATAATTACTTCCGTATGCAATCATCATGAAAATATTCACTAATTGACGCTAACGCTCAAGTCACTGTTTGAAGCTTATGTTGGTAAAATTGATCCAAGTACAACATAATACTTCATGGCGTCCGTTGCGGTGAAGTGCGAACATGAACGTCAACAATGGATATAAGTATTTTGACTTCCTAGAGACATAGTATTAATGATAGATAATATACATACAAGATTCTTCGTATTACTGATCAATAAAATAAATAAATAAATATTTTACTAATATTTTGATAGTGGTTTGATACTAGCGACATAGTTGGATTCATTGAGAACTAGACCTTACTGAGCTTAAATTTAATACCAACAACATCAAAGGTGCCGACAAGAGTTGTCCCTACTGAATATTCTTATACTGTGGTCGATGGGTTGGGTAATAGCGAGATGAGGGCGAGGATTCGCCATAGATTACTTGACATTAGCTTTGCTGTTGAAGAAAACCTCGGAAAAAACCAACCAGGTAATCAGCTCAAGCGGGAATCGAACTCGCGCCCGAGCACAACCCCGGATCGGCAGGCAAGTGCCTTAACCGACTGAGCTACGTCGGCGGCTAATACAAGTTGATGAGTACTTCTCATTATTTCGTCAAAGAAAAGTTTTAACTTGGAACTCCTTTTCAGATGGACTGGGATGTTCTTTCTTGCCTTGTAATATTTTATCTGTGTTGTTTAGAGCAGCGATGGCTGGTCAAGTGGCTAAGAAGCTAGCAAATTACATTAGTCCAATATTGCTTGAAAAATTTTATGAGTATGGGGCATCGGACCATAGGACCCGATCCTTGAAATAATAAATATATTATTATTATTATTATTATTATTATTATTATTATTATTATTATTATTATTATTATTATTACTTTCAAAACGTAACTTATACACTTACAAAAATAATATAAGAATACAATTTATTTAACACTATTTACACAGAAAACAAAGTCAATGGCCGATAAGAAGCAAAATTGTCATAAATAACCAAATTATCGAACAGGTAAATCAGTTTCAATATATAAGTCGCATTCTTTCATATGAAACTGAGGAGTGATAGTAGGAGGAAGAAGAATAAAACTGCATAAGATTTGCAGATGATATGGCGTTGTTAGCAGAAGATTAGCCGATACTAAGGGATATGCTACTGGAGCTAAATGACATTTGTGAACAGTATGGGATGAAGATAAATGCAAACAAGACGAAGACCATGATCATAGAAAGAAAAATACAGAAGATAAACTGCGAATTCTAAATGAGGCAGTAGAGCAAGTGAACAGCTTCAAATACTTAGGGTGTACTATAAGCAGTAACATGAGCTGCAGCCAGGAAGTCAAAAAGAGAATAGAATGGTAAAGGAGCATCTCTGCGGACCTCTGGAGAAAAACAAGGAAGAGACTGGTGAAGTGCTTTGTATGGAGTGTGGCATTGTATGGGGCAGAAACATGGACTTTACGACGAAGTGAAGAGAAGCGAATAGAAGCATTTGAAATGTGGATATGGAGAGGAATGGAACGTGTGAAGTGGACAGACAGAATAAGAAATAAAGCTGTTGGAAAGAGTGGGCGAAGAAAGAATGATGCTGAAACTGATCAGGAAGAGGAAAAGGAATTGGTTGGGTCACTGGCTGAGAAGAAACTGTCTCCTGAAGGATGCACTGGAAGGAATGGTGAACGGGAGAAGAGATAGGGGCAGAAGATATCAGATGTTAAACGACATTAAGATACATGAATCATATGCGGAGACAAAGAGGAAGGCAGAAAATAGGAAAGATTGGAGAAAGCTGGGTTTACAGAACACTAAATGAATGAATGAAACTGAATTTGATATTAATCATAAATTAAAGATTTTGATGAAAGGTTGCTGGTGTCATTAGCAATGTGTTAAAATCAAAACAAACTTTAACTAAACCAGGATAAGAGTGTATAACGTACTGGCTCTTCCGACTTTACTATGTGAAAACTGGACAATTAAGGCAAAAAGAATCAAGGCTAACTGCGGCAGAAATGAAAAAGCCTGTTTAAGAACAAAGCAAGTTTTAAATGGAACGACAAAAAAAAAAACAAATTAGAAATTTTGGAAGAATTGAGAATGACATCAGTCTTTGAACAAATTTTAAATTGTAAATCAAAATGGATATAACATGCCCCGCAACAGATAATCTAGATTATTAAAAAAAAATCCTTCTCAGCCATTAATAACGTTATGTTAATTTGTGAAACATTCATAAGTTGTATGAGTCACTCTGGTGTGCAAGAACAGAAGTGCTAATGGTGGTAATTTGAGGCTATACAGAGTGATCCATGACTAACGTCATGTCTTCAAAAGGCGATCACTTAGATTACTGTGTTAAAGTAGTTTCTATAAACATGGGTTCTGTTTACAAGGTTTTTTTTCTTTCCCTGAGAAGCGCTTTCCTGTAAATCCCTCTCCAGTTCTCGAATGATAATATCAGCCCAACCATTATTGCATTAGTTCTGCTTAAGGCTTCGTTAGAGTTTGTGAAGTTCCAGTCATGATATCGTACACACTTCCTGACACCGAGCACAGGGTTATAGTTTTGTGTGTGTGGATTGTGCAATGTTCTCTCTTACTGAAAATGCCATTTGCATAGAATCGTAATTTTGTAATCAGGCGGTTCGTAGAAGAAATAGGATTGTTTCTGTTTGTGGGTTATTCATAGGCGGAGTTATGGGGGTGCATGGGGGGCACTGCCCCCCCCCAATCTTGTCTGAATTATTTTTTTTTCTATTAACGTTAGAAAATATTGAATCAAAAGATATTTCTTGCTTTTGTTTATGATTAAATTTCTATGCTTAAATTGATGGATTAATATCTTCAGATCATGTGTCTGAACTACAGAATGTAGGGGAGAGTCGGGTAGTATCGGACATCGGGTAATATCGGACAGTGAGTTTCTTTCATCTACCACACGATGATAGTACCTGATTGACACGGTTACATTTCTGTGATATCGCATAGAGAAACGAAACCATGTCATTCAGGTACTACCATATGGTGGTAGATGAAAGAAACGCACTGTCCGATATTACCCAATGTCCGATACTACCCGACTCTCCCCTAACAAAAGTTTCTGGTACAGTGAAAATTTTAATTTTTTTTTCAAATATTTGATGGTAAATATCACATTTTCAGCTAAATTATTAATAAAGGATTGCATCACACCACAATCAAGTAGTATCAACTCCTACACCATAAAATTTGGTCATGGTTCCTGAGGAAATGCAAACTAAACAGGAGAATAATTTTAACATACTGTTACAGAAACTTTTGTTACACTCAATATATATTTTTAATTTCTGAATGTATAAGAATTTCTATACCCTGTAATGTTTCTTTTGTAACAGCCTGTACTCATGTGTTAGAAGTCTGCAGGTGTTCAGGCCGCCATTCGGAGAAATATGAATAACATACTGCACAACAATGCAGAAAAAATAAAAGTGATCCCGGTATAATGTGTAAACTTAAAGACGAGATTAAATAAAATAATTAGGGTGCTATTCATAGACATTTCGCTAGCCGGCGCTATGGGCGTGCTAAACTACCCCCGGCTATCGACTGGTTACTTATACAGGATTCATATCATATCATATCATATCATATCATATCATATCATATTATATCATATCATATCGCTAATACTGGTTTATGATTATGAAAAACGTTAGTTCGCTGATCATCCACCGGAAGCCCGCGCTGAGAATGTCTGTGAAGAGTTTACATTTCATATGATATCTTCAGGAAGGTAAACTTCATATAAAAGAGTTTCTGTTAGCACTGTTACGTGGTTTTATTGATGTATGGATGTGTTTCTGTACGAGAGAGAAAAAGAGGGAGATTGTTTTAAGTTATGCCCTATTATAATTTGTAGTAGACCTACAGTTCAAGCTCTATACAATTCGGTCCGAAACATCGCGGATATGAATGTAACATTGTAAGAAACATGCCCCCGAAGATACCTTTATTAAATGATCATATTTCGATAGAGTGTACCACGGTGAAGCTATAAAGGGGGGGGAGATAAATGATGTCACCCTCCTATAATATGATAATAGGGGAAAATAAATATATTGTAAGTTCACAGGGCTAACGGCTTCGAAGCTGGGTACCTGGTTCTAATGAAGTGCATAGGTAGCAATATAACATGGGGGCATGAGATAGTTACTCTGCCTGTCATAATAAAATTTACTTCAATTAAATTCCCCAATGTAAAAAAAAATATGTCACCCGTAACCCCGTTATATGGGAATTCTATGGTTTTGCTTTGCCACCCTCTCCCAAGGAAACGGTTCTCTCTTCGCCTATGTGATTATTCCAAGTGATCCATCTATTGCAGCAGAAATGACACTGTAGATTTCGATAAATGAAAAAATCTCTCCTGAAATTTGCTTTCACTAATTTCTCATAAGATTTCTCTCTTTTTTTCACTAATACAGTTTTATGCTCGCAATCATCCCTATCAAAACAATCTAAATAGGCTACAATAATTTGTCTTCGAAATCATGAGCTGTGAACCTGGTTGTTATTTTATTTTATTACTAATCACTGGTTATCTCCTTCAACCGCTGACATATGGCAGGATAGAAATTACCGTGGTTAACCTTCTGTTTAAAGTCCTAATCGAGGTCGAGGCACCGTAAAAATGGTTGATCCGGAGTTAGGTGGCAATTTTAACTGGTGGTTACACACACCGACGATAATATTCGTCTGAACTGAGAGATATCAAATTCATTTCATTAATATCTGGTATTGCATTTATTTTCTTGGAAGGGGATAGATGGCTCTCTCCCCCTCAATATCTTTCTACTCAGCTTCGAAAAGCTGTGTTTAAAGTTCTTAAGTAATATTAAATTTTGCAGTGAGGCTACTGGCTGGGTCTTAGGGATAGCGAGCGGGACTCATGTCCCGATATTGCGCTCAGACGTGGGTCCGAATCTAGCATTGACTGAGTACCTCATTTGGTTTTTTCGTATGTTTTGTACAGCAGTAAGATTTCTCAAGACAAAAATTCTAGATGACCGCGTAGTTGATACAGTGTCGTTAAACAAACGTTTAAAAACTAATTTCCTGTTTCTTTCTACAAGCACGTTATAAATTAGATTAACGATAGAATTATTGGAACACGGGAGTACCTAAAAAAAGAATTCAAAGGCTTCTTTTCTCCATTAATAATATTGAGCCGTTCCCTGCATTAACAACTTAACGTACAGTTACCCTGAAAAAGAATGAGACGATTCTTGGTCGTCGGAAGTTAAAGTTCTACAGCGCGGTTCACTCGATATCGACGTAGGGATACATAACATGACAGATAGTACAATAATTGTTACAAGGACCACAACAAGGACAAGGACCAGAATAAGGATCACGAAGAAGACTGCCATTTAAGGCCAGGATTTCACAACATAGCTCGAGTCCCAAAATATCATTGCTTCACTGTACCGAATGGCAAATGCCTGCTAAGGGATCTACATTCTGGACTGCTGCTATCACTGTCTTGTCTCGGTAGCTCATATAGTAGTGTGCCGGTTCCATTGTATAACCGAAACGTCTCGTGTTCGATCCCAGGTAAAACTTTTTTTTTATTGAGGTGTAATTAATTTGTTCAGAGTTGTCGAAAAATATGGAATAATTTATGCCCAATTTCTGGGTCTTACAAGTGGCCTGAACCTCGTCAAAAAAATAAATCTTACTTGGAAGTTAAAAGTATTCTTCCTCAAACAAAAATCATTTGAAACAAAAAGAGACCTGTTAACTTAAAATCTAGTCCACATGCCATCAGCTTCTATTACAGCTCTAAGTCGATCCGGCATGGATGTCACGAGATTGTGGAATAAGTTCTGATCCCCGGCGAGATCTTCCCAGGTGTCAACAACTTGATCCCACAATTCGTCTAGATTTCGAGGGCGTCGGTGGGCATAGGTGGCTATCCTTCTCTTTTTCAATTCCGCCCATAAATTTTCGATGACATTCAAATCAGGTGACTTCGGAGGCCAATTAATGATTTTGATCTCGGGTCTCCTTTGAAACCATCTTTGAATGCTTGCAGCATAGTGCACGAGATGGTTATCCTGCTGGAACAGCAATGTTCCTTCTGGAAAACGTTCTCGGGCGGAGGGAAGGAATATATTTTCCAGAATGTGCTCGTAAGTTTCCGCATTAAACCGGCCATCGATGCGTTCTATAACGCCAGGTCCATCGTAAGACATCCACCCCCAACACGATATGCTAAAGCGCCCCGATCTTTCACGTCGGTGCACATAGCGCTGATCATGTCGGAGACCATCCTCACGATAGACACGGACAGGACCTTCGTAATCACTCGAGATGGTTGTTTCGTCGGAGAAAATTACATTTCTCAATCGAAATCCACTCGATTGGTAGCGAAGGCAAGACGGTCGACAGCTTGTGCTTCCCCAATATTTCCATTTGCGCAGCCCTCCGGCTCCTAATACCGCGGTTCCTCAACCTGCTGATCACAGTCTGTGAAGAGCCGGGAAAGTTAGATGCTGCTCTTATTTCGTTAGCAGTCAGAAAGGGGTCCTGTCGAACTGTCTCGAATAAAAGAGCATCCTCTTCCGATGAAGAAATCCGCGGACGCCCAGGAATAGGGCGATTTTCGACCTCCCAAAATCTTGGTAACGATGAACCCATCTCGCGGCTGTACTTCCAGGAACACCGACCAAACGGCCAGCAGATCTAGCCCCATATCCAGCCTCAACTAGAGCTATAACTCGCTGTCTCATGTCACGTCGGTTCGCCATTACGATGAGAAATGAGAGATGACGATAATACTTTAGTGTAGACAATGACTATTTAACATGATATAGAATTATTGAAATAAGAGGCATCTTGCATAGTAAGAGTTAATAAATCAACCCTAAATTAAATATCTAAATAACAGGATATAACAGGAAGTCCAATTGTTGCGAAACTAATCAAATTAAATCTAATTACATTAAATAAACAAACCCCAAGTTATGACACCACATTGCTACAGCTAAATTGTATGTTATTAACATAAGCATTGAATAGGTCCGTGGTTGTGCGTTGGACGACAAAACCAAACATCGAAAGTTCGAATCTTGCCGAGGAATGTAACTTCTTGCTTTTTATAATGTAAATCAGACTTATAACTACAATCATTCATATTTCTTACATTATTTATTAATATTTATAGCCAACATTGAATTTGTAAAGAAAAGACTTTAGAAATCTCATATGGAATTTGTGATCTGTAGTGACATAAACATAGATTATCTCTCGGAACTTTTCCGTAAAAGTAAATTAAATTCACTCCTTGAAACTGGAAACCTTATTCGTAGGGTCATTTTCCCATAGCATATAAGCTGAAGTAACACAGCCATTGATAAACGTTTTGTACACAGAATTAGACTGAATTCCTATTCGACAGAACCTATAATCAATGGCTTGTCTGACCATAATAAACAAATCCTATGTGTTTCCAATGTCACTGAACAATTTCAAAATATTAATTTAAAAACTAAGAAAGGATCGTAATTGCTGTATCTAGTGATTATTTACATTTATGTCTACAAAATGAATCTTGGAAAAACATATATGCTGCTGGTACTACTGATATTAAGAGTAAATATATTGAATTTTTAACTTAATTTCATAATCACTTCAGTGGATGTTCTCCACTCAATGTTGTGAAAAAATTCAAAAGTTAAAACATGTAGATAACGCAGGGACTTCAAAATCTCATGTATTAAAAAGAAGAATCTATATGTAATGAGTTGCAATGTAATGATCTTCATGTTCTTAAATACTGCAAGAAAGTACAGTGTAATTTATAAAAAATTATGAAAGAGGGAAATAGAATATATTTGAGTAGAAAAGTACAAAATTCAGATAATGCAATTAAACCTATTCGTAATATTATTAAATTTAAACTTGTAGATATCCTAAGAAAGAAAATATCTTTTCATTAAAACCAATGATTATAAAGTAGAGGATCCCAAATCTATTGCAAATTCTTTTAACGTATTATAGTATATAGTACAGAAATATTATTGACAACTTAAACATTCAAGATTTTGCAAAAGATACTGCAATTGGTTACTTAACAGATGTATTTAATAATTAGTATTAATATATGTAATTAGTCAATAACTGCAACAGTGCTTATACATTCAATTATAACATGAATAAAATTGAATGCAAACACGTAGATAAAATAGTTAAAATTAACTGCAGGGGTGAGAATGAAATAATCCAAAGCCATACTTTTAACAAAAATTGTTTTGTGCGAGTGCATTTCTTACACATATGGGAAAGCTATTAATAAATTATTGTAATAATTACTCAACAAATGACATAGCCTAAGGACTCTAAACCTTTGTAAAAGTTTGTCTATTATTATATATTTTTTTAATTTCATTTTAATTGTTAGTTTTTAATATATATGCATTTACATTGCATATATGTGTGTGTATAAATGCATTAATTAGATTAACGTTTATAATATTATAACTTGTAATTTTGTATTGTTTGCGATCATTAACACTTAATCTCAGGACTTTGTAAAACTATATTTCAACGTGACTTAGCTATTTCAACGTTATTTAGACAAAAAAAAATTGTTGTGTAGACTAAGAATTGAACTCGCACTCTTTTACACAACACGCAGAAGTCTTACCGTCTGAGCTATGGAAACGACATGAAAGCTTTCCTTTCTGTGCGGAGTGTCGATCTAGTCATGAAGGTCCATTGTCGATTTAACTACACGATTTATGTATATAGTCTATTTATCTTTTATTTACGTAATATTATCATATTTTTTGCAGTCTTTTAATTGAATTTCGGAACGATGCTAGTAACAAACCAAATAGTCTGAATTAAGTAACTCAATATTCGTTATCTTGTGTATCGGTGCTCTGGTCTCCGATCATGCGCAGTGTCTTACATCTGAGACTTAGGAATATTCAATCGTCTCATCCTTTTCCAGGGAAACTGTACGTTGCGTCGTTTTTTTTCTTTTCCAGCATTATATTAAATCCTTAATAACACATCTCTCTCCTAACAAGATATTATTTCCCTCCAATAAACACAGCGCTCTCTAGAAATATTTGAATGTCGTTCTGCGCAACACTTCTATACGAGATATAAAATATTTGAAGGCATTTATCTCAAATTGAAGATTTTGCGGTTAAGTTCTTGTTACAGTTAACGCCTCAATTGTACCTGATTTGAACCAGGATCTGCAGCATAGAAAGCCGACAAGGCGGTCGTTCAGCTTTTAGAGCGCCCAAATCAATAATCAGAGTTGGAGAACTGAAAATTGGTTTTATAGCTTACGAAGGGATTAAAAATTATAAAATGCATTAAAAAGATAGAAAGCCACTAAAATATTAATATTGAAAGCAAGAGAGAGAGAGAGAGAGACCAATCATCTATAAAACAAAGCCAAGAGTTTGTAATATAAAATACGTCGCACAGAGTAACAGCTGTATATTGGGACTCTAAAACAGGGGTTCTCAAACATTTTTACGAGTAGTGTACTGAACATCAAGTATAGCCAGCGCCAGCGATTTTAATGATTATCGAGGTGACTGGCCACTGATGTTTGTGCTTTGTTTCGCAGCCGATTGCACAGTACAGTCACTTCCGAATATTAGCAGTCCCTGTCAGTATGTCAAGCATGTGTTACTTACTTTACATGTTAGAGTTGTTCAGAACTTTTAATTAATTTACATTTTGTAAAAATAAATATTGAAAGTAATAAAAATGAATCATTCTCCAATACATCCACTCCCTGCTTGTTTTCTGCTTTTTCGCCATCTTTATTGTTCATTATCACCATGAACTTGTTCTGTTTAGGTCTTCTTTAGGCCATTCGTTATCTAGTGACACCTACCTGCGCGTCAGGGGAAAAAGTAGCTTCTCTTCCTAGTTACGCTTACACTTACAGCTAGCTAGCTCACTTACCCCACCATAAGGTTCTTGTTATATCAGGGCTGGGCACATTACATGATTCTGAGAAATGAGCGCTGTGTGCTTTAAAGAGCGGGTCTTGCGAGTGCTGTGACGTAAGCATACTGTACGTCATTCAGTGTCGGTGCAGTGGTGACTGTGCAGTATGATGGCGAACTATGAAGACGGAGCTTCCGATCATTCATTAAAGCGGCCCGCTACTCCCAGTGCTTTTAATGTATCATGGGAGGGGGAGTTCTTTTTGGTAGAGAGCAGTGGATTAGCAAAGTGTTTAATTTGTCATAAAACACTCCAACTGATTAAGAAGTTCAATATCCAACGACATTATTCTTTACAACATGCTACTGAATATGACAAATATGTTGGTAATGAACGCCATAAATTAATACAACAACTTAAAATGTTTCTCAGGTACATTATATTAGAGAATCTATTTGATATTTATATTGCATTATAAATGATTATACATTGAGTAATATATAACATTAAATTATACAAGTATTATCATAGTACAGTATATTACAGTTCATGATATATCATATATTATATTATATTATATTATATTATATTATATTATATTATATTATATTATATTATATTATATTATATTATATTATAGGCCCTATTATAACAGGTTGATGATAATAATACACTTAGTGAATCGGCTATGAGAATTAGCTACAAAATTTGCCACGAAATTGCAAAGGAATTGAAAACATTCAACGAAGGTAAATTCATCAAGCGATGTTTAATTATATTGGCAGATGAACTCTGTCCACAGCAAGTAGGGGAAGTGGAAGCCATACGCCTGTCTCATAGAACCGTGGTGAGGAGATTTCAGTATGTGCGTATGGGTTATGTAAATAAGCCTAATGATGTGTGTGTGCATAGAGCGAAGTTTATTTCATTAAATTAATAAGAGTGTTAATGTACAATGGATTGATGTAATATCCTTATAAACTATTATGTACTGACAGCCTGAATGACTAGAACAACCGTGGCTCTTGTTATATTAATGCAGGGAAGGTAGCTGTAATGCGAGTCCGCCACTGCGTGAGCGTTCTGCTCTGGCTTGCCTTGCGGAGCGAGAGCAGCTCTGGCCGGCTAAATGGAGCCGCTCTCATGCCCGGCCCTGTGCTATATGCTACGACACACGCAAGCATTTGGTTTCACGAGATAACGAATGACTTACCCGTTCCGATGTCGCTTTTAAAGGTTTTCTTAATCTCGTCATCTTTGTTGTCGGTCCAGTTCCCTCTCGCCTGCAAGTTTACATTCTGGAGCCAATTTTGGTATGCGGTTTGGGTTAATTCTTTCTATATGTTTGAACCATTTCCTCTAATAAAATTTTGTAATCACTATATTATTCAGTGTCCCAGAAACGCTGTTCACATTATTGGAATAGGCAACCCAAATCACTCGATCAGGGATGGTATGTTGGTGTAATGAGTTTCAGTACTAAAAATAAATAAATCTTAATTGAATATAGCTATCATAACCTCTAATACTTCTTCAGAATGCATCCAACATGACACGTGAGCCATGTGAGTATACTACAGAATAACTTGAAAAAATGGACGGCATTTCTGGGACACCCTGTGTATATTTTTAATTTCTTCTGGGTATCTCTTTGATGGTCCAATCTAGTGAAGCTTAAGGGGTTAGGTACAGCTTACAGCAGTAAAATGTTTGGAAATATTCATTATTTTTTTCCTCCATTACTGTATCTTGTACAGTAATGAAAATTGGTATGTGTAAAACACTGTCATTCTGCTGTATGAAAAAATATTTTTACGATTAAAAAAAAATATTTATATTTTTTCAAAATTCAAAATGGTGGCAGTTTAACTGCGCAGTGATGAAGCGTTTCCCTCATAACTCATAAACTTGTTAACTTTTTCATTTTCTCTCTCTTTTATTTTATTGCTGAAACTCATTTTTACAATATCATGCTACTACATTCCTAATAAATAATATATTTTTTATATTTGTGTTAAAGAAAATACTGATATTTGATCATTCTTTTAAATGAATTTATTTTATCAGACAGTCTATCAAAGGTAGAGAAGTGATCTTGCATCATATTGTAGACTAGATATGACATGCATAAATACACACAAAAATTTTCATCACAGAAAGTGGGATAGTTTTTTTAGTTATGTGGAAATGCTTCATCACTGCATAGTGAACTGAATTTTGAAAAAAATATATATATATATATATATATATAATTTTTTTAATCTTAAAAATAATTTTTTCATATAGCAGAAGGACAGTGTTTTACACATACTAATTTTCATTATTGTACACGATACAGTAATAGAGAAAAAAAAGTTGAATATTTCCAAAATTTTACTGCTGTAAGCTGTACCTAATCCCTTAATAGTGGTCTCAAAAATTTAATCTGTGCTGCCTTTAGTTTCTTTGTATACCTAGTCTATATTTTTTTTATTTGTTGCCTAGTTTCGAGGAAAGATGGTTTTGAAGAAATTTTGTACAAACGTAATTTGGTTTCAGTCAACATTTGTTTACCAAAGTGATTTTTAATTACTTTTTCGGTTACTTTATTAATAACAATTTTGACTCTTTGTGTGTATTTGCCACATATTACCATTGATTTTGCTTTGACGAGATTTTCACATATATAGGCCTATATAATATATTTGTTTATTTATTTATTTACTTGTCAACACTGTGGAGTAACGGTTAGCGCGTCTGGCCGCGAAACCAGGTGGCCCGGGTTCGATTCCCGGTCGGGGCAAGTTACCTGGTTGAGGTTTTTTCCGGGGTTTTCCCCTCAACCCTATATGAGTAAATGCCGGGTAACTTTCGGTGTTGGACCCCGGACTCATTTCACCAGCATTGTCACCTCCATCTCATTCAGACGCTAAATAACCTAAGATGTTGATAAAGCGTCGTAAAATAACCTACTAAAATAAAAAATTAAAAAATTTATTTACTTCGTTACTTGTTTACTTGTTTGTGTGTTTGTTTGTTTACTTATTTATTTATTTATCTATTTATTTATTTATTCAATGTTTTCATTTACTCATAAAATATAAAATTGTAATCTATTCAACAAAACACTATTAAAAACAAAATACCATTGGGTATATTGGCGTGTAATATTGTAAAATTCCTTTGCAGAACGAAAAGTTACATTTCTTCGAACAAATTTCTGCATATGTAAAGGACAAACCTAAAATTCTTTCAATGGTTTATTATCGTAATAAATTGCTCTCTTAAATTGTCTGAACATATTGGGAATTTAATCAGTTGCTTTCCCAAAACACGCTATGAAATGTTTCATATAAAACAATTTTTATCTCGAAAAGGAAGCAAAAAGACTAAAA
>JAJSOF020000003.1:26747019-26876076 GCA_025594305.2 Periplaneta americana | reverse complement strand
CCTAGTTACGCTTACACTTACAGCTAGCTAGCTCACTTACCCACCATAAGGTTCTTGTTATATCAGGGCTGGGCACATTACATGATTCTGAGAAATGAGCGCTGTGTGCTTTAAAGAGCGGGTCTTGCGAGTGCTGTGACGTAAGCATACTGTACGTCATTCAGTGTCGGTGCAGTGGTGACTGTGCAGTATGATGGCGAACTATGAAGACGGAGCTTCCGATCATTCATTAAAGTGGCCCGCTACTCCCAGTGCTTTTAATGTATCATGGGGGGAGTTCTTTTTGGTAGAGAGCAGTGGATTAGCAAAGTGTTTAATTTGTCATAAAACACTCCAACTGATTAAGAAGTTCAATATCCAACGACATTATTCTTTACAACATGCTACTGAATATGACAAATATGTTGGTAATGAACGCCATAAATTAATACAACAACTTAAAATGTTTCTCAGGTACATTATATTAGAGAATCTATTTGATATTTATATTGCATTATAAATGATTATACATTGAGTAATATATAACATTAAATTATACAAGTATTATCATAGTACAGTATATTACAGTTCATGATATATCATATATTATATTATATTATATTATATTATATTATATTATATTATATTATATTATATTATATTATATTATATTATATTATAGGCCCTATTATAACAGGTTGATGATAATAATACACTTAGTGAATCGGCTATGAGAATTAGCTACAAAATTTGCCACGAAATTGCAAAGGAATTGAAAACATTCAACGAAGGTAAATTCATCAAGCGATGTTTAATTATATTGGCAGATGAACTCTGTCCACAGCAAGTAGGGAAGTGGAAGCCATACGCCTGTCTCATAGAACCGTGGTGAGGAGATTTCAGTATGTGCGTATGGGTTATGTAAATAAGCCTAATGATGTGTGTGCATAGAGCGAAGTTTATTTCATTAAATTAATAAGAGTGTTAATGTACAATGGATTGATGTAATATCCTTATAAACTATTATGTACTGACAGCCTGAATGACTAGAACAACCGTGGCTCTTGTTATATTAATGCAGGGAAGGTAGCTGTAATGCGAGTCCGCCACTGCGTGAGCGTTCTGCTCTGGCTTGCCTTGCGGAGCGAGAGCAGCTCTGGCCGGCTAAATGGAGCCGCTCTCATGCCCGGCCCTGTGCTATATGCTACGACACACGCAAGCATTTGGTTTCACGAGATAACGAATGACTTACCCGTTCCGATGTCGCTTTTAAAGGTTTTCTTAATCTCGTCATCTTTGTTGTCGGTCCAGTTCCCTCTCGCCTGCAAGTTTACATTCTGGAGCCAATTTTGGTATGCGGTTTGGGTTAATTCTTTCTATATGTTTGAACCATTTCCTCTAATAAAATTTTGTAATCACTATATTATTCAGTGTCCCAGAAACGCTGTTCACATTATTGGAATAGGCAACCCAAATCACTCGATCAGGGATGGTATGTTGGTGTAATGAGTTTCAGTACTAAAAATAAATAAATCTTAATTGAATATAGCTATCATAACCTCTAATACTTCTTCAGAATGCATCCAACATGACACGTGAGCCATGTGAGTATACTACAGAATAACTTGAAAAAATGGACGGCATTTCTGGGACACCCTGTGTATATTTTTAATTTCTTCTGGGTATCTCTTTGATGGTCCAATCTAGTGAAGCTTAAGGGGTTAGGTACAGCTTACAGCAGTAAAATGTTTGGAAATATTCATTATTTTTTTCCTCCATTACTGTATCTTGTACAGTAATGAAAATTGGTATGTGTAAAACACTGTCATTCTGCTGTATGAAAAAATATTTTTACGATTAAAAAAAAATATTTATATTTTTTTCAAAATTCAAAATGGTGGCAGTTTAACTGCGCAGTGATGAAGCGTTTCCCTCATAACTCATAAACTTGTTAACTTTTTTCATTTTCTCTCTCTTTTATTTTATTGCTGAAACTCATTTTTACAATATCATGCTACTACATTCCCTAATAAATAATATATTTTTTATATTTGTGTTAAAGAAAATACTGATATTTGATCATTCTTTTAAATGAATTTATTTTTTATCAGACAGTCTATCAAAGGTAGAGAAGTGATCTTGCATCATATTGTAGACTAGATATGACATGCATAAATACACAAAAATTTTCATCACAGAAAGTGGGATAGTTTTTTTAGTTATGTGGGAAATGCTTCATCACTGCATAGTGAACTGAATTGAAAAAAATATATATATATATATATATATATAATTTTTTTAATCTTAAAAATAATTTTTCATATAGCAGAAGGACAGTGTTTTACACATACTAATTTTCATTATTGTACACGATACAGTAATAGAGAAAAAAAGTTGAATATTTCCAAAATTTTACTGCTGTAAGCTGTACCTAATCCCTTAATAGTGGTCTCAAAAATTTAATCTGTGCTGCCTTTAGTTTCTTTGTATACCTAGTCTATATTTTTTTATTTGTTGCCTAGTTTCGAGGAAAGATGGTTTTGAAGAAATTTTGTACAAACGTAATTTGGTTTCAGTCAACATTTGTTTACCAAAGTGATTTTTAATTACTTTTTCGGTTACTTTATTAATAACAATTTTGACTCTTTGTGTGTATTTGCCACATATTACCATTGATTTTGCTTTGACGAGATTTTCACATATATAGGCCTATATAATATATTTGTTTATTTATTTATTTACTTGTCAACACTGTGGAGTAACGGTTAGCGCGTCTGGCCGCGAAACCAGGTGGCCCGGGTTCGATTCCCGGTCGGGGCAAGTTACCTGGTTGAGGTTTTTTCCGGGTTTTCCCCTCAACCCTATATGAGTAAATGCCGGGTAACTTTCGGTGTTGGACCCCGGACTCATTTCACCAGCATTGTCACCTCCATCTCATTCAGACGCTAAATAACCTAAGATGTTGATAAAGCGTCGTAAAATAACCTACTAAAATAAAAAATTAAAAAATTTATTTACTTCGTTACTTGTTTACTTGTTTGTGTGTTTGTTTGTTTACTTATTTATTTATTTATCTATTTATTTATTTATTCAATGTTTTCATTTACTCATAAAATATAAAATTGTAATCTATTCAACAAAACACTATTAAAAACAAAATACCATTGGGTATATTGGCGTGTAATATTGTAAAATTCCTTTGCAGAACGAAAAGTTACATTTCTTCGGAACAAATTTCTGCATATGTAAAGGACAAACCTAAAATTCTTTCAATGGTTTATTATCGTAATAAATTGCTCTCTTAAATTGTCTGAACATATTGGGAATTTAATCAGTTGCTTTCCCAAAACACGCTATGAAATGTTTCATATAAAACAATTTTTATCTCGAAAAGGAAGCAAAAAAGACTAAAATTGTATTAAACTTTTTTGTTTGAAATATCTCAAAGAATAACCTCCTGAAATTAATGACATTATTTACAGTTCACCTTGTATAGCCAATGGTATTTTCTAAACGTTGTACCTATATTATATGAGTGGTGTGACTTTGTGCTCTCTGCCAGAAGCCACGTGGTGTTGAGGACTGATGGCCGTGTCAACAATCCTGCTCTTCGACTCGCAACACATGGGCAAGGTGGCGGCGGCGGTGGTGGCTGCACTGCTGGGTCGGCCATGAGTTCAGTCATGGTGGCGCACTCCGGCAGTGAGTCACTCTCCTCCAACAACAACAATAACAACAACAGCTTTCACGTGAATAATAACGATCCATCACCCGGCGACCTGGCGCTCCTCGCAAAGTTGGAGGAGGCCAACAGGTGAGACTCACACCTTACTACTGCAGTCTACTATATACAGTCACGAAGCTTGAGTTTTGAGGGTGCTAGAAACAATAGACTGTGACGGTACTATTTTGCATTGCCTGTAATGAGGCGATATTAGCGATCCTAGTGGTAAGCAACTATCTAATGTTTGCATATTTACTACGTATTGAGCTTCGCGACTGTATATTACTAGACCATGGATGGGCATCGTGCCTCACTTGAGAAATAATGCCTCACTGACCTTCACAGAGCTTATCGCTCTGAGTGACATCATCTTCACAGTCCCCGTTTCTCCCTCACGCAGCTCCTAGGCGTGGGCAGGTTCTATATTAGTTTCATAAGCAATATCAGTGGTGGCATAATGGGATTATCAAAGCAGTGTGTACGTGAATAATTTCGAGGGAAAAATCGTTCCGTGGCCGGACATCGAACCCGGGACCTTTGGTTTAACGTACCAGCGCTCTACCAACTGAGCTACCCGGGAACTCTACCAGACACCGATCCAGTTTTTCCCTCTATATCCACAGACCTCAAAGTGGGCTGACAACCGTCAAGCAACCAACGTTGAGTGCACACTAACTCTGTGTGACCAAAATACCAAAGGTCCCGGGTTCGATGCCCGGCCCCGGAACGATTTTTCCCTCGAAATTGTTCAAATCAACTTTACGGGGAGTTGTACCTGAAAGCTTGGTTTGCATAATACACGTCACTGTTCGTTAACAGAAAACCACAATTTAAGTCACACAGAGTTAGTGTGCACTCAACGTTGGTTGCTTGACGGTTGTCAGCCCACTTTGAGGTCTGTGGATATAGAGGGAAAAATTGGATCGGTGTCTGGTAGAGTTCCCGGGTAGCTCAGTTGGTAGAGCGTTGGTACGTTAAACCAAAGGTCCCGGGTTCGATGCCCCGCCCCGGAACGATTTTTCCCTCGAAATTATTCAAATCAACTTTACAGGGAGTTATACCTGAAAGCTTGGTTTGCAGTGTGTACGTGTTAGAAAACGATTATTTCATGAGAAATGGGAGGAAGAGTTTTTTTTGCTGTTTAGAAGGGGAGAACATACGATGTATGTTATGCTCGAAAATCTATTAGGCATTAATAAATTTAATATACAACGACATTACTCCTTATGTCATAAAGAACATGCTGAATTAGAAGGTAAGACAAATTAAATGCTATACTATTCCGAAGAAAATTTATGATCTTAACATTTGCATAGTATACTAAATACGACATTATACCTTAAACACGCTGCATTAAAAGGTACGAGGAATTAAATGTTGTTTGTACGTATTATTTCCAAAAGAAATTTATATAAAAATATATCAAATGTGCGTAGAAAACGAAATATGATTTTCTGAAATTATTTTAGGTCGAGAACGTGCAAATCTATTAAGTAATCTTGATAAACGCCAGAATATTCAAGAAAATAAACGTAGATAACGTGATGGAATATTATTGGCTAGTTACGGAATTTCTCGCCTGTGATTTAAATCAATTCAGTGATGGAGAAATAGTAAAGAGGGTTATGATTAAAGCTGCCGAATTAATTTCCCAAATTGAATAAAAGTTTTCGAGTCTCTCACGTTAACCAAGTGCTTTCCTAATAGTTCGCCACTGACCGCCTTAGCGATTACGATAAGGTGACGCAGGTCACAGCAGTTTATATTTCCCATCCTACTCTGCAGTCTCCTCTCCTAGTAAACAAACTATTTCAAATCGAGTGCCTCACGTAACCGAAAATTGTGCCAATGTATGTACTAGACTGTGTTACTACTGTTGGATAGAAACATGTATTCATAACGCTGTGAGTTCCTATTGGCAACACGTTTTACAAGATAAATTTGGCGGTCGACCGGAGTGGAGTAACGGTTAAGGCTGGTTCACAATAAATCTGGAACGAGAACCAGAATGAAAACGAGAAGCAGAAGACGTGAATATGAAAATTTTTGATTCACAATAAACCGAGAACGTAGACGACTATGCATATCGATATGCATGTCAATAACGATATGTAAAGTCGATATTACGCATTCTGATGTTATTTTTTTATAATTGACCAATGGCGTTCTCTCATGAGTACAAGGCAGCCAACATAAACACAGATTAACCAACTTCGAAATTTCAACTGAAACATTTCATTAGGTACGGTACTATAAATATGCCCATGCATCTTTATTATCACAACCTATTTTAAGTCTACCATGACGTAAAGTAATTATAGAAGAAACATTTGTAATAGAACAAAAATGAACACAACAGCATAAATGAATTAAAAATATTGGTATCCTAACCAAAAATGCTATGATTATACACAAATAAAATAAATTATTAATATAGTTATTGAATTGAAGCATGAATATATAGTGTGTAATACAACCAATACAGTAATAAAATATGATTCACTTCCGATACGCAGCTATTGAAAGCCACGTATTCTCCTTCATTTTCTCATCTTTATACGAGGCGCGCCGCTTATCGTAAACGTGAGGATTTTCCTCAACACTCAATATTAGAATCTCATCAAATAAAACTTGCTCCATGATGCACAGCACAGAACAAAATAATGCATAGGTTATGTCACGGTCTTCTTGCTACAAAATATATGACGACAAAATAGCTTTTAGATGGCAATAGAATGAATCTAGTGGGCTGTGATCGGAAACGTGAACGCCAAAGTTGAAACTTGGCCAACTCTCCGTTCCCGATCCCGGGCTCCGGCAAGCTTTTCGTTAATTGTGAATGCTCACATTTAAATGTACACATTTCAGAAATTTTACCGTTTTCGTTTTCGTTCCGATTCTCGTTTCCGGTTTATTGTGAACCAGCCTTTACCCCTGAAACGAGCGGGTCCGGGTTCAGGTCGACTAGGAGGACATGGCGGAGATGGTTCCAGGATCTGCCTGCAGGCGGCATCTATCTTTGGGAGCTGCACGTATCCAGCGACGCCGCAGGGACTTTAATAAGCAGACTGTGTGACCAGAGGAGTGTAGCTCCCTTGCATAGATGGCGCCTTGTTAAGTCGTGTAATCGATGGCGACATGTTCCTCTGGTTGAGAATGCAGCAGATTCAGGCACATGAATTGCGAACATATGTCATCGATCTGAGGAGGCTGCAGAATAACATCACAGGCAGGCGGAGGATCAGGTCTCCAGTCTGAATTGGATGTTGTGACTGAATCGATACGATGGCATCATGCGGTGAATCATGCGCTTGAGGAGCAATCCTAAGGACTTCAACAATCATCCCAACGTAAGGAGGTTGCTCAATAAGCCTAAGGCTGTGGTGTTTGTCTGTGGGCCCTCCGAAAGAAACAAACAATCCTAATTGGGACAAGTTGCCTCTAATTGAGATTTTCCGGGGTTTTCCCCTCAATCCATTAAGATCAAAAGCTGGGTAACTTTCCTGGACTCATTTTAATTCAGTTTGTTTGTTTAGTTAACTGTCCGAAGACATGCAAATCTGGTTTTTAGGTAGTAGCTCCCTGTAAAGCAGGCTTGAATAATTTCAAGGAAAAATAGTTCCGGGCCGGGTATCGATCCCGGGACCCTTCGCTTAGCGCACGAATGCTCTACCGACTGAGCTACCCCAGGAACTATACACGACACTGTCACAATTTTCCCTTTATATCCACACAATTCAAATGGGCTGACAAGACGCCAGAACCCAACTTTGAGTGGACACAAATTCTGTGTGACTTAAATTGTGGCTTTTTGTTAACGTACAGTTACCCTGAAAAAGAATGAGACGATTCTTGGTCGTCGGAAGTTAAAGTTCTACAGCGCGGTTCACTCGATATCGACGTAACGATACATAACATGACAAATAGTACAAGAATTGTTACAAGGACCACAACAAGGACAAGGACCAGAATAAGGATCACGAAGAAGACTACCATTTAAGGCCAGGATTTCACAACATAGCTCGAGTCACAAAATATCATTGCTTCACTGTACCGAATGGCAAATGCCTGCTAAGGGATCTACATTCTGGACTGCTTCTGTCACTGTCTTGTCTCGTTATCTCATATAGTAGCGTGTCGGTTCCACTGTATAACCGAAACGTCTCGTGTTCGATCCCGGGTAAAACTTTTTTATTGAGGTGTAATTAATTTGTTCAGAGTTCCTCGACTGTCTAATTTGTCGAAAAATATGGAATAATTTATGCCCAATTTCTGGGTCTTACAAGTGGGCTGAACCTCGTCAAAAAAAATAAATCTTACTTGGAAGTTAAAAGTATTCTTCCTCAAGCAAAAATCATAAGAAACAAAAAGAGACCTGTTAACTTAAAATCTTGTCCACATGTCATCAGCTTCTATTACAGCTCTAAGTCGATCCGGCATGGATGTCACGAGATTGCGGAATAAGTTCTGATCCCCGGCGAGATCTTCCCAGGTGTCAACAACTTGATCCCACAATTCGTCTCGATTTCGAGGGCGTCGGTGGGCATAGGTGGCTATCCTTCTCTTTTGCAATTCCGCCCATAAATTTTCGATGACATTCAAATCAGGTGACTTCGGAGGCCAATTAATGATTTCGATCTCGGGTCTCCTTTGAAACCATCTTTGAATGCTTGCAGCATAGTGCACGGGATGGTCATCCTGCTGGAACAGCAATGTTCCTTCGGGAAAACGTTCTCGGGCGGAGGGAAGGAATATATTTTCCAGAATGTGCTCGTAAGTTCCCGCATTAAACCGGCCATCGACGCGTTCTATAACGCCAGGTCCATCGTAAGACATCCACCCCTAACACGATATGCTAAAGCGCCCCGATCTTTCACGTCGGTGCACATAGCGCTGGTCATGTCGGAGACCATCCTCACGATAGAAACTGACAGGACTTTCGTAATCACTCGAGATGGTTGTTTCGTCGGAGAAAATTACATTTCTCCAATCGAAATCCACTCGATTGGTAGCGAAGGCAAGATAGTCGACAGCTTGTGCTTCCCCCAATATTTCCATTTGCGCAGCCCTCCGGCTCCTAATACCGCGGTTCCTCAACCTGCTGATCACAGTCTGTGAAGAGCCGGGAAAGTTAGATGCTGCTCTTATTTCGTTAGCAGTCAGAAAGGGGTCCTGTCGAACTGTCTCGAATAAGAGAGCATCCTCTTCCAATGAAGAAATCCGCGAACGCCCAGGAATATGGCGATTTTCGACCTCCCCTAAATTTTAGTAACAATGAACCCACCTCGCGGCTGTACTTCCAGGAACACCGACCAAACGGCCAACAGATCTAGCCCCATATCCAGCCTCAACTAGAGCTATAACTCGCTGTATCATGTCACGTCGGTTCGCCATTACGATGAGAAATGAGGGATGACGATAATACTTTAGTGTAGACAATGACTATTTAACGTGATATATAGACTTATTGAAATAACAGGCATCTTGCATAGTAAGAGTTAATAAATCAACCCTAAATTAAATATCTAAATAACAGCATATAACAGGAAGTCCAATTGTTGCGAAACTAATCAAATTAAATCTAATTACATTAAGTAAACAAACCCCAAGTTATGACATCACATTGCTACAGCTAAATTGTAGGTTATTAACATTGCATTGAATAGGTCCGTGGTTGTGCGTTGGACGACAAAACCATCCTCGAAAGTTCGAATCTTGCGGAGGAATGTAACTTCTTGCTTTTTATAATGTAAATCAGACTTCTAACTACAATCATTCATATTTCTTACATTATTTATTAATATTTATAGCCAACATTGAATTGGTAAAGAAAAGACTTTAGAAATCTCATATGGAATTTGTGATCTGTAGTGACATAAACATAGATTATCTCTCGGAACTTTTCTGTAAAAGTAAATTAAATTCAGTCCTTGAAACTGGAAACCTTAGTCGCAGAGTCATTTTCCCACAGCATACAAGCTGAAGTAACACAGCCATTGATAAATGTTTTGTACACAGAATTAGACTGAATTCCTATTCGACAGAACCTATAATCAATGGTTTGTCTGAACATGATAAACAAATCCTAAGTGTTTCCAATGTTACTGAACAATTTCAAAATATTAATTTAAAAACTAAGAAAGGATCGTAAATGCTGTATCTAGTGATTATTTACATTTATGTCTACAAAATGAATCTTGGAAAAACATATATGATACTGGTACTACTGATATTAAGACTAAATGTATTGAATTTTTCACTTAATTTCATAATCACTTCAGTGGATGTTCTCCACTCAATGTTGTGAAAAAATTCAAAAGTAAAAACATGTAGATAACGCAGGGACTTCAAAATCTCATGTATTAAAAAGAAGAATCTGTATGGAATGTGTTGCAATGTAATGATCCTCATGTTCTTAAATACTGCAAGAAGTACAGTGTAATTTATCAAAAATTATGAAAGAGGGAAATAGAATATATTTGAATAGAAGAGTACAAAATTTAGATAATACAATTAAACCTATTCGGAATATTATTAAATTTAAACTTGTAGATATCCTAAGAAAGAAAATATTTTTTCATTAAAACCAATGATTATAAAGTAGAGGATCCCAAATCTATTGCAAATTCTTTTAACGTATTATAGTATATAGTACAGAAATATTATTGACAACTTAAACATTCAAGATTTTGCAAAAGATACTGCAATTGGTTACTTAACAGATGCATTTAATAATTAGTATTAATATATGTAATTAGTCAATAACTGCAACAGTGCTTTTTCATTCAATCATAACAGGAATAAAATTGAATGCACATTAATTTAAACACTATTGCAAACACGTAAATAAAATAGTTAAAATTAACTGAAGGGGTGAGAATGAAATAATCCAAAGCCATACTTTTAACAAAAATTGTTTTGTGCAAGTGCATTTCTTACAGATATGGGAAAGCTATTAATAAAATATTGCAATAATTACTCAAAAAAATGACTTAGCCTAAGGACTCTAAACCTTTGTTAAAGTTTGTCTATTATTACATATATTTTTTAATTTCATTTTAATTGTTAGTTTTTAATATATATGCATTTACATTGTATATGTGTGTATAAATGCATTCATTAGATTAACGTTTGTAATATTATAACTTGTAATTTTGTATTGTTTGCGATCATCAGGGAAAGGATTTATATGTAAATACATATTTACTTATAAAGCTAATATAATTTATATTTTGCATTATCTTTATGTTTCACAATGTGTAGGGTTGAAAAATCCTACTTTTATTTTCCATATTTTTCCATATTTTAGAGTTTAGTACATATTTTCGTTAATTTCCATATATTTTCCATATTTCATATAAAACAGTCCATATTATATTAGGTTTAACAATAAAACAAAACAAAATTCCATTAACTTTTAAAAATACATTTCAACAATAGAGATTTAAACACATGTTCAGTAATCCCTTTAACATCAGAGTTATTTGAAAATTAGCAGTCCTATCAACAATGGGAAAGTAAGTTACAAAACTGTATTAATTTAATTTAAAATTTTTAACAGACTTCAGTTGTGCAGCTCAACAGTTAAATGCCAGTCAGAGTACACATAGGTTCAGTTTTGTAAATCATACTATAAAGACGGTAAATATGCCAAAAGTACGTCATTCAGTCAATTTAAAATCAAAACTAACAAGTTACATTTCAGAATTTAAAGAAGATGGTTTATTAACTGACAATAAAATATTATTTTGTAATTTGTGTCAGTGTGCAGTATCATCTACACAAAAGTTCCTGGTGCAACAACACATTACAACTAGTAAACATCAGGCCAACAAACAACTAAATTCCAAGCAGAGACAATTGTTTTTAACACAACCAACAACATCGAATGTAAGATCTGAGTTTAACATCGACCTGTGCCGTTCTCTCATCTCTGCTGATATTCCTCTCTACAAACTAAAGAATAAGGTCTTCAGGGAATTCCTTGAAAAATATACTCAACATACAATCCCGGATGAGTCAACACTTAGGAAGACGTATGCTCCATCCATCTACGATGAGACAATACAGAAGATAAGAGATGAAATTAAAGATAGTTCAATTTGGGTTTCCATTGATGAGACTCCCGACAAAGAAGGTAGACTTGTTGGTAATGTAGTTATCGGTTTGTTAAGTGAACAATATTCTGAACGAATTCTTTTACATTGTGATGTTCTAGAAAAGTGCAATAACAAAACTATAGTTAAACTGTTCAACGAAGCTATGGGTATCCTGTGGCCAAAGGGTATTATGTACGATAATGTGTTATTCTTTATTAGCGATGCTGCCCCTTATATGGTCAAAGCTGGACAAGCATTATCTGTTGTATATCCTAAATTGACTCATTTTACTTGTGTGGCGCATGCATTTCATCGTGTGGCAGAAGTGGTCAGAGACAATTTCCTAAAGTAGATTTGTTGATTTCATCAGTGAAAAAGTATTTCTCAAAGCTCCCAGTAGAGTTAACGTGTTGAAAGAAATGTACCCTGAAATTCCATTGCCACCAAAGCCAATTTTAACTAGATGGGGTACATGGCTAGAAGCAGTTGAATATTATGCCGAACATATAGACTCTATTAACAATGTTCTCCTTGCATTGGACTCTGAAGATGCAGTCTCAATTGATACTGCGAAAACAGTTACCTGTGACATAAGTGTGAAGAATGACTTAGCTCACATTCAGCATACATTTTCATGCATCATAAAAACGCTCAAAAGTCTCCAAAATAGGCACCTTTCACTATCTGAAAGTTTTGAAATTATAAATAGTACTGTGGAACAACTGAATCGTGGTAGAGGTAAAGTTGCAGATGCAGTAAGAGCTAAGGTGGACACTGTACTTTCAAAAAACCCTGGATATGAAGAACTACAAAAGGTTGTTGCTGTGATGAGTGGTGAATCAACAGTGAAGATTAACTTGGACTTATCCCCAGCAGACATTGTGAAATTGAATTATGTACCAGTTACTTCTTGTGACGTCGAACGCTCTTTAGTCAGTATAAATCTATCCTCAGAGACAATAGAAGAAGATTCACTTTTCAGCACTTGAAAGAAATGTTTGTAACCTATTGTTATGGTAACAGACAATAAAAATTGTGTTTTGTTGAAACTACATTGGAAGATAAGGTACGTCCATTATATTTTTGTTTAGTTTGATTAAAATGTACCAATATTTAACGTACATAGTCATTTTTTATAATTTTAAGTCCATATTTAATTCCATATTTTGGTAAAAATCCATATTTAATTCCATATTTTGGTAAAAATAACTACATATATATTTACATATTTCATATATTTTTAGTCCATATAAATCCGTTCCCTGGCGATCATTAACACTTAATCTCAGGACTTTGTAAATCTGTATTTCAGCGTTACTTAGCTATTTCAACGTTATTTAGACAAAAAAAAATCGTTGTGTATACTAAGAATCGAACTCGCACTCTTCTATACAACACGCAGAAGTCTTACCGTCTGAGCTATTGAAACGACACGACACGTTGAAACACGCGTTCCTTTCTGTGCGGAGTGTCGATCTAGTCATGAAGGTCCATTGTCGATTTAACTACACGATTTATGCATATATTTATCTTTTATTTACGTAATATTATCATATTTTTTGCAGTTTTTTAAGTGAATTTCGGAACGATGCAAGTAGCAAACCAAATAGCCTGAATTTAAGTAACTCAATATTCGTTATCTTGTGTATCAGTGCTCTGGTCTCCGATCATGCGCATTGTCTTATATCTGAGACTTAGGAATATTCAATCGTCTCATCCTTTTCCAGGGTAACTGTACCTCCAGTAACGAATGTATTATGCAAATCTGGCTTTCAGGTAGTAGTTCCCTGTGAAGCAGGTTTGAATAATTTCAAAGAAAAATTGTCCGGGTCCGAAGACAGGTCTGAACCTCACAAGTGATATCAACATGGCACCACTTATGAGGCAACTAGGTCAGGAGATAATTGCATACATCGCCGATTAGCTATATATTACACTAGAATAGTCAGACTTCAGATGTATCGTCAAGTGAGATGTACTGCCTGATAATAGATGTACATATCAGCCAGAACCTCAATCGGAGGATAATGATCTGATAAGAGATTCTCAAGTCAAGCACACTACATTTCATTTCGGACTGTTACAGTCAAGTAAAGCCAAGAGGAGGTTTCGCTTCCCCAAATTCTACACTTATGTGGGTTCACAGTGCTATAAACTAGGAACAAGACTTTATCAGAGGAGACAATATGACTGAGAAATTCATCGTTATCACCATCGCCCGAGGGTGTTCTGTGCTGATGACTGCTGCTCTATCCAATGAATAAATTGTTAAAATGTACAGAGTTATATTACTTCCAGCCTGTATACCACGGCGTCGTAGTACTTTTCGTGCAGTGGTGACTTCAGAAACAGACCAATCAAACGTATCTGTACTTCCGTTCTGTTTTTTATGTAACATTTTTGCACTAGGGGAGACTGTTGTACCTTTACACACTTTTCACGTTTTATTTTTTTTTAATTTTGGAAAATGAAAATTTTTAAATGAAAAAATGCTTGAAATAATTATTGAAGATTCCTTTACAACTTCCTGTATGTATTTTCCTGTTTCACAGATCTATTAAGGATGGAAAAAATAAAATGAAGGGATATGTAATGTGTTAAAAGGTACAACAGGATCATGTACCTTGGAACATACCCTCTTGTAAGTTGGAACACATGGAATATAGGTGGGAATATAGCTGTAAAAACTGTCAATCATATTTAAAATGTATTTGCAATCATAAACCAGAGCAGGCTTCTCTGATTTAGATATTATTTCCTGGAGAAGCAGTAACTGCTTCAACAGCTTTCTTCAAGACATCCGAATCAATTGGGGACCTCTTTAATTCCAGACTTACTTCGTGACATGACCTTAAAATAAAACAAAAACAAAAACCGATAGTATCGTGTAATTTGGAACATGTTCCACGGTACAAGATGTTTTGTGTTCAAAGGTACAAGAGGGTGCACGTTTAAACAAATATGGCTCCGAAAACTAGAGAGTCAAATAAATCATGGAAATTGAAATATGTTGTTATTCACCAGATGATAGGGAACACACCGTACTTGAAAGATATTAACAAATGCAATCTGGTTTTTTGTTAGAAAACATGCATCAATGAACGAAATGTTTACTTTTGGTACTAAAAAAACTTCTTTTGTCCACGGAACTCACACTTTGCAATAAATCAAACTGAAACTACGACCAGAGCTACTTAGCGGCTTTCTCTACAACCTACTTCATTTTGAGTCCTCTAGGTAGCAGCAAAAATTAAAGAAGAAAAAATGTTCAAAGGTTCCCCCTAATATCTAATTTGACATGTTTTTTTGTTTAAAATGAATTCAATTTAAACAATTAGTTATTTAGACTGGGAGAGTTCAAAAAATGTTTTCTTTCATATCCTGTGCAATTTTTAAAGTAATAATAATAATAATAATAATAATAATAATAAATAATTTGATTGACATTATTTAAAAATTAAACTCTACTTTATGATTTTACTGTATGGTCATGAGAGAACTATACATGCAAAGTTTAATTAAAGATTTTTAAATACTGTTAACATGTAAACGTTGCCCAACTGAAAAAAAATATATTCCACAAATTTTCAACATTTTTTGAATAGTAACTATTAGGTTTTCAGAAAAATTAAAATTGCTTAATGATGTATAAATAGTGTATATTATGCATGCCAATTTTGTTTCCAGAGGACTTATAGATTGTGAGAGAAATAAATGTTTAAATATGTATAGTAAAATGATACTATTGAAAGTTGTACCTTCCACCTCAAATGAAACTTTGCCACAGTATCAAACAATTTCAAAATAATTTAATGCATAACATAGGCCATAATTTTTACACACTTTTTCAGGAGTAGCATTCTTATTATTTTTTTACATTATGTAATTTAGGTACAGTTTCCTTAGATACTCTTTCATCTATGGCTATTACTTACTTATGGCTTTTAAGGAACCCGCAGATTCATTGCCGCCCTCACATAAACCCGCCATCGGCCACTATCCAGCGCAAGATTAATCCAGTCTCTATCATCTTATCCCACCTCTCTCAAATCCATTTTAATATTATCCTCCCATCTACGTCTCAGCCTCCCCAAAGGTCTTTTTCCCTCCCGCCTCCCAACTAACACTATATATGCATTTCTGGATTCGCCCATACGTGATACATTCCCTTCCCATCTGAAACGTATGGATTTAATGTTCCTAATTATGTCAGGTGAAGAATAAAGGTACAACAGTCTCCCCTATAAATAAAAGATTGACGAATCTTACTCCTTTCCGAGTTTCCATAGTAAGATGTGACGGGTTACGCGGAGTAGAGAGAAGAAACAAAATAGCGTCGCTTTGCGGGTCCTGTAACGTTGCCAAAAGATGGATTTAATGCACTGCATCTTCTCCTTGACCTAGCAAAGTTGATACACAGGGAGAAGACTGGCGTGTTTAACCGGCGTACGGCGACGGGTAGCCATTAGACGTTATCCGATATTCACGGATAATTGACTAGGGCGACAAATATCTGTCTGTCACGAACAGTCTGAAGAAAACATCTAAAAAATTTACTCTTTTAGTCGCATCACGGATCTTCAATTCATCTTAGAATGCTACTTTTTTTTGCTTCCCCTGTTTTAACTATCTTTTGGCTGTTTATACGGAGATTTTTTTTTCTTGCTCTAGAAAGCTGAGAGATTGCACTGATTAATTTTAAAGTCTACAGCCAATGCCGCTTTATCTTTTGTCAGTAGAGTATGTCCACCCTCTCGTTTATCTAACACGGAATCTTTTGTTTTCGGTCTCAGGATGGTTAATTATACATGCTAACACCAACAGAGGACATTCTCTTCAAAATATGTGACTGGTTCTCAGTCAATAAATTAGTATTAAATTGTAACAAAACTAACATAATTCAATTTAAATCCTGTCCAAATTCAACGTCGCAAATTTCTAGCGCAATAATTAGCAATAGATCCCTATTCGAAACAACAACAACCAAATTTCTTGGCTTAAAAATCGATAATGTGTTAAATTGGAAAAATCATATTCAAGAAATTACCCCCAAACTAAATTCAGCTTGTTTTGCTATTAGATCTATGCAAAAGATAGTAAATATCAATACTTTAAAAACAATATACTTTGCATACTTCCACTCGGTAATGAGTTTTGGAATAATATTCTGGGGAAATTCCACAGATAGTAACAATATATTTCTATTACAAAAAAAAAAGTAATTAGAATAATAGTAGGTGCCAAATCTAGGGAATCGTGTAGGACTATTTTCAAAAAACTATAAATAATGCTCATGGCTTGTCATTATATCTTTTCATTAATAGTCTTCCTCGTATGCAATCGTGAAAACTTTGTAACTAATTCAACAGTTCATAGCATAAATACACGTCAAAAAATAACTTTCATACGCCATCGGCAAGTCTATCGTGCTATCAAAAAGGAGTGCGTTATATGGCAGTAAACATTTTTAATTGCCTCCCTATCGACATAAAAAATGAAACTCAAAACATAAAATTATTTAGGGCCAAATTGAAGAAGTACCTAATTTCTCACACCTTCTATTCTGTAGGTGAATTCATGGCATTCAATAACGCTTCATGAAATTGGTACTAAAACTTTGTGTTGTACTAGTAGACTATATTGCAAATCTCGTCTGTATATATTTCATCTAGACTGTGACTATAAAATAAGATTTTATAATAGTATTAAGTTTTTTTGACTTGTTCCATATTCTAGCTGTAAGCATGTATGAATACCATGGAATGTTAATAAATACAATACAATACAATACCAATTATTTTTGGAAAAGCAAAAATTACCAGAAAAATTTATATATACAGAGTGTAACAAAAGTTTCTGGTACAGTAAAAATTTTAGTTTCCCCCCCCCCCCCAGATATTTGATGGTAAATATCACATTTTCAGCCAGTTAATAAGGAAGGATTGCATTACACCACAATGAAGTAGTACCAACTCCTACACCATAAAATTTGGTCATGCTTCCTGAGAAAATGGAAATTAACAAGCGAATAATTTTAACATAGACTACTGTTACAAAAACTTTTGTTACACTATGTATATATATATATATATATATATATATATATATATATATATATACGTAGTGAAGATGATGATTAATACGACGCGGCACGCCGTGTAGGCACAAAAACTGCGTGCATCATAATAGAACATTCGTTTTCAACTTGTTTCTTTCAATATTTTCCGATTACATGCATAAACGCATGGAAAATTGAACCGTGTAGATTCACCTTTACTGTCTTATCCCTTCCTCCCTTCATTAAATACAGTATATTATATTCCACTCTTCATTTATAGTTAAATAATAACTTAAATTTATTTATTCTTCACTAGATCATTCTTCCAATTTCAATTATATTTTTATGCTCGACCATGCCGAAATGTAGTAATTATACACCTGGTAGCAGCCCTTTAATGGACCTCATTAAAGTACACCTATTCATTAAAGTTCAGGTTTTCCACCAATCAGAAAGCAATATGAAAGCGCAAGTATCGATTATTCTCGGATATGCAATCGAAAGACAACTAGCGAAACGTCACGGAGGCTGGAAATCCAATACTGTCGCAGAAGGTTATGTTCTGTTACTATAATAATTAGCGTTAATTGTAAAGAATATTCAAATAAATTCAATTTGTCATCTCGTTTTTCAATGTCTAAATCAATTTCCAGGTTATATCAAGATTAATGTTCATTTTACTCTCTAGATTATATGAAGGTCAATGATATTTGTTCCTCGGAAAGAATCAATACTTTCGCGTATGCGCACATCTCACAATTTACGGGATTGCACAAGGTCAGTTCCGCTCCCCAGTCAGATAAGAATAATATGAATACTTATGAAAAATTTCAAGTTAGAAATATGGTCGAGCATAAAAAGTCGTATGAAACTTGCCTATAATGGTAATTAAGACGCTCGTATGAAAATTATGAAACTCGCTTGCGCTCGTTTCATAAACATACTCGCGTCTTAATTACTACCATTATAGGCTCGTTGCATAATGTACTATTACTAATTTCTATAACCTCTTATTTTTCATTTCACTCACTTCTTCTATTCTCGCCTTTCTTAACAAAAATCTTTGCCTTAACTTACTCACAATTCTTACTTTGCTACTCCTTACTTGAATCATTTTTACGCTTGTCTTGAAGTTGAGGGAGGGGGGGGGGTCGAACCCTTCAGACCGCCCAACTCCAAGACAAACGTGGAATGAGACCTCTGCAATTGGTTCAGTAGCAATTATACTTCTCTCCTCCTCTGCTGGCAATGTTTACATCTCCTGTCAGACATAATGGAACGAAGTATATTCACAGTCTAGTATATACAGTCACGAAGCTTGAGTTGTGAGGGTACTAGGAACAATATACTGTGCAGGTACTGTTTCCCATTGTCTGTAATGAGGTGATAGTAGCGATCCTAGTGGTTAGCAACTATTTATGGATGCATATTTACTACGTATTGAGCTTCGTGACTGTATATACTAGACTGTGGTATAGTTCTCTTTATCGATCACTTACTACTTGCAAAACTTTTCACTAATCGATTCTTCACCATTGAAAAATAATAACGATGTTTGATCAGATTCTTCCACACTGCCAGTAAATCACACGTCGTTGTTTACATTTTCTTACTCGCTTTCCTCATTTATAGTGTATCTCGTTAATCTAGCACATCGCCCTCACCATACTTCATTCTTATTTTCCTTTCTCTAACGGCTCACTAAACATTATACATGACTCCTCGACTTTCCCTTTAGACATACTTTCCACTCTAGCAATCTCACCCGCAGTCGCTGGTCTTGAATCATCCTCGCTACCATTCACTGACATACACTCATCTTTATTCTTCTCTTCATCCAGCGGTGTTACTTATCACTAGAGCCCGGATGTTTGGCAAAATGCCTTTTTACTGGGTGGAAGTAAATCACTATTTGCATAGATATAAATGTAATTTGGATTAATCGAAGTGATAGGGCTTATTTTTATTTGAAGTATTTCTTGCCTTTCTTGTCATTTTAATGCAATATTTCTCGTTTATTTGCAATTTTCTAATTAATTGTAATGTAATGTATTTAATGTAATGTATGTATTTAATATATGAAATTAAAATATTTGAAACATTAACTAACTTTACTAACAATAATAAATAGAAGTAATTTATTTCGGTGCTTAATCTGCTAATAATCGTGCTTTATACTAATGGTGTCACATAAATAGTGATCGACAATCCACAGTTGCAAATATAATAGTCATATCTTCACGATACCAACAATCAGCTTTATAATTTCAAATATTTAGCTCGTTCTAATAGAAGTAGCATTTCCAATTGTTTGCTTTCATATTTTCAAATCTTATTGTTACAATTTTGTGCTACACGTGTTTATTATTGTAGGAGAAAGAAATTTGAGTGAGGAACAGTCAGTTATTGTCGGGTGACAGAAGTTATAAGAATGCCTAAATTCAGTAAACCATTGAAAAATAAACTTCATGCTTACGTTAATGAATTTGGTGCCCACGTGTTTTCAACCGATGGAACAGTTTTGTTATGTAAGTTTTGTGAAAAGACGGTTAATCACGAAAAAGTACCTATTTTTTAAGTCAACATGTGTCAACTACGAAGTAAATATGTGAGTTATGTTGATATAATTTAAATTTATTGCTAAAATATAATATTATGTCTTTTTAAATTTTTAATGCCTTTTCAAAGATTATTGTGCCTTTTTTTTACGTTTTTGGCTTTTTTGCCTGCCTGTTTTAACGGTTATAAATGCCTAAACATCCGTGCTCTACTTATGAGGTTAAAATCTGTCTCCGGACAGTTGATTGAACAACGACTTTTACAAGACTGGACCACAACTGAATGCTAATATAATTTGTTGTTAGGCCATGAACCAATGCAACGTGTCTGATCACGCACAGTGTTGCCACCTCCTCTCGCTACGGGCATGAGGGCGTCGAAGTTGCGTATAAAATTATCCGTGCCGCGCGGCCTCTTTCGGTAATATTTTGGCTTCGAGAGACTTCAAAACTTAGTTGCAATTTCTAAAACAGAAGGATATCCAAACAGGACGCGATTTTAAAATGGATGTTTCTGGCAGTGTTGTGTCATTTCGTGGCAATATTACACTTTATGTTGGTTCTATTCGAACGCCTGAAAACACTGAACGAGTACGGTCTGGAGCAGAGCTTTCCAAACTGGGTGTCGCGACATCCTGAAGATTTATAGGGTGTCGCAAACTGTTTGGTATATTTCATTATTTTGAACTATTAACTCATGATAACTGAAATGAAGTAAGAAAATCGCTGGTCACCTCTTGCTTACCTAGCTGCCTTGTAGATACCTGTCCTTGACAGACGCATAGATGTGTGTATAGTTGTAGCATACAAGTATAATTGTAGTCTGCAAGGTAAGGATGAGAATATCTTAACTGCAACGGACAAAATAACTGCCTTACGAGACAAGTTAACTATTTGGTCTCGGAAAGTGAAAGAGGACAGCTACGAAATGTTCCCAAATACATCTCACTGTGATTCGAAGAACGAAATATTACTCACAGATAAACTTCATTGTTGGATAATTGTACAAATTAACAATTGCAAGGAAATTCACAAACTCGCAGCATTTTTCGTGCACACTACAGCATCACAGTGTTGGAAGAGACTAGCTACATAACCAGAACCGTTTTACGGAAGTGGGAATGGGAAATAATCTGTTAGGAAAGCGAGAACACTGCACCCACTCAAGTGGTCTGTGTTGCCACATGTACATTTTACAAGTTAAGTATCACATGCTTTTGAAGAATGTCATTTCTTGTAAAGTCATACCGCTCTGGTCATACTATCATTATTGTCAAAGCCGTAGGTGACCGATTAATTTTTTATGTTATGAAGTACTTTCAATTTCAAATATACTTGTACAAAACTGACAACTTGGCTGTTGTCCTGTCTAGTAGACAATGAATGGAAGTGAATTTCAGGGGCCAAAAAGATCTGCGATACTAACGTAGAACTACTTCCTCTTTGTTTTATATAAATCTAACTTCAACTTTCAGATATCCTCAAAACTTTCAAACCATGAACAGTAGCTTATATAAAGTGCAATGAATAATATATTTTGATTTACAATAAAAAAAGTTTATATGGTGTCTTTCATAGCTTTGCGTTAAAACTGTTTTTATTGTGTCTCCTCCTAGATGTGTTATAGTCTGGTTGAATGCAGCATCGTTAGAAGGCAGCGGTAGCGAGCTTGCTGCACGACCAGTCGGTTTCTATATTTCCCGCCCATGCGCTGATTCAGAGGAGGATCTCCTCCCTCTCCGTTCATTTACTTGCTTTAAAACTCTGCTTCTGTCTCTCGCCGCTAGCGCGCTGTTGTCTATGTGTGTTAACTGCAGTAAAGGAGGAATGGATTGACTTTCCTCCACACAGACAATCTCGCATCCTTCTCACAGTTTTCTAGCAGCACATGAGCGCGCGTCGTTTAAAACTCGATCAACCGAGGTTTTCTTATAGCTGTGAACTTAAAAATTATCGAATCTTCCTCGAATTTCAAGGCATATATTTTATTTGGTATTTACTTTCAAAAGAAGAAAATTGTGAGGAGGACGTTCCTCCCTTCCCTCCCCCGAGAAACCGCCACTGAGTTAGTGGTCTTTCCTTAGCAGAAGAAGAATTGGCAGAGATTAAAAATGATAGGAATTTGAAGTTAAAACACCAAAGAGATGATTTGGACAGATTCCTGACTTCACTTGACGAAGATTTTCCGCATCTTGCTTAACTGGCTCTTGTGGTTTTGTTGCAGTTTTCAACCACATATTATTGCGAAGCAGGATTTTCTGTGATGACCAATATCAAAACAGTGAAACGTGGCAGTTTAAAAATGGTGGATGAAGAAATGTGAGTGAATTTATTCCATATTCGTCGAAACATAAAATACATGTGAGCCACTGAAAAATTAAAAACCAAGGGTGAAAATAAGTGTGATTGTTTTCCTTATCTTAGAACTCTATGTAAATGTTTCTTTCACAATGTTAACAATGCTGGAAATGTGTATGTTTATCTTATTCATTTTATGAAGGGTGTATAAGTAGCCTATTAATGTGTGAAATACTTTCATTTGAGGGATAAGGTGACGCATTAAAATTCTAGAGATGGCTAGGGTGTCGCCATATAAAAAACTTTGGAAAACACTGGTCTGGAGTGACAGAAAGGTCGAATAACTCGGCAGAGAGACATCAATGCTCCAGTAGGCTAAGCTTTCTCGGGAAAGAGAGTGCCGCACACATCACTGTGTGCATACAGTAGTTGACTATACACTCGGCATGCAGTTACTTGAGTCAAGTGCATCATTGACCTCTAAACAAAGCTCAAAACCATTGATTGTCAGAACTCGCAGAGATCACTGATTGTATCCGCTGCAGCCAGACTCCCGCTCACGAAGAAAGCACGTGAAATGTGCTGAGCAGACTTCATGTTGAAACATCTTGCTTTGCCAGGCTGCCTGGGGAATCTCTTCCAGGCGCAGCAACAATGAGGCACCGACAGAAGATATTCGTTGTGTCTCCCTATGCTACCCCCCCCCCCAATTTTTGCACGGGCTTTCGAATCACCCGGTATACATAAATTAGAAGATGTGTTCCCAACCCGCAGTGTTGTTCTTGCGGTTCCGGACAATTGGCCACAGAAAATTGGTAACTGGGACAATTGGCCACAGAAAATTGGTAATAAGGACAATTCGCCATAGATAGACAATTTGCCACAAATAGACAATTTGCCACAGATAGACAATTTGCCACAGATAGACAATTTGCCACAGATAGACAATTTGTTACACTGAGGTACAAAGATAAATCCATGACTTCCAGAAGCTCTATAATGTGCGAATGGATACAGAGATTAATAACTGTAAATTCCATTAAGTATTGCTATGTACACTTAGCGGCAAAAAGAATGGGCCGGCCGACAATTTCTAAGTTCCAGAGACATACATTGCGCATGCTCGTCTCGTCAAAGCCGTAGTTCACTAGATAACACATATTAAACCATTTAAATTTGCTGTATTTTGTTTAAGAGTCTAAAATATGTAATAAAATCGAATGGCGGGTTGATTCTAGATACACCAGAGCCCTTGAAGAGTGAAATAATAATAAAATTGATAAATATAAAATCAACAGGAGCGAATACAAAAAGGAAAACCATGTATTATGCCGAACTGATACTAACAACGATGGAAGAGTACTTCGGTACATTGAAATAATATATGATACTAACAAGTCACAGTAGCGTAAGTCGTTACGGCATTGGTCTATTGAACAAATTGATAGTAGTAGCTAAAGGTTCGAATCTCCCCGAATCTTCTTTTTTTAATTACAAATTTGCCATCATATGTGTCTCGCAAAGCTATAATTATGTGGTGATATCTCTTAGAATATGCCCAAACTCTAATAAATAATAAACCTCCCTCCTTTTTGAAGCAATACTGCTATCTGTTAATACAACGGAAAACGATATCCAGAAGGAACACTTTTCTTCCAGCAGGATAATCGTCCCATACACCCCGCCAACCGGATTCAAACATGGTTTACGACTGGCCTCCAAATTCACCAGATATGAATCCGAGTCAAAATTTGTGGGCTGCAGTCAAAAGGATCCTACGCTCTAATTGGACAGAACAACCACCCGTTCGGACACCTGAGGAATTGTGGAACAGAGTTCTAGATGCGTGGGAGGAGATGGCCAAGAATTTAGACCTGTTCCATAATCTCGTGGACTCCATGCCGCGCAGAATGAGGGCAGTTGTTGACGCAGGTTGTTTGTGGACGAGATACTAGTCCCCACCACAGGCCTTGTTTTGTTAATATATTGAAAACTTGTTTGTTTTTTAATTTAATTATTTATTTGTGTTTGTTATGCGTCCGGTTTTTTAGGATGTGAAACAAGTATTTTTGTTTCTACAGGCCAGGTCTCACCTATTAATACCCCACAGGTGAAGGGCAATAATATTTTTACAAGGCAGGCATAACGAAGTTTGTTAACAAATGCCATTTCACATTAAAACTAATAAATTTAGTAAAAGTTAAAATAAAGAAAATAATAATTTTACCGTACTGGGAAGCGAACTCACAACCTCTAGTACGGATGTCAGACTTCTTACCACTGGGCCACACACTGCTCGTAAGGTTTACTACATTATAGACGGACGACTTTCAATGAAGAGACACCACAGCAATGCCTTGCAGTGGGTTACGTTTACACGAGTGAACCACGCGATAGAACTTAGCATTTATATTGACCAAGAGTCGGCCCATTCTTTTTGCCGCCAAGTGTACATGTAAATTTGGCTTCAAAAATCTCCTGCTAGGTTGTGGTCTACAGCTCTCAAATACCGGATGACGGTGTCTTCTGCCTTGTACCCGGGTATTCTTCAACTATACGTGATATTCGTCTGTCCATGTCGATGTACTTCCGCTTCTTTTTGGTGGGACAATGACCACCTTCCAATCTCTCTATGCATCTGTCCACTTCTTCCACTTCCAACTGCAGTTGCTCCAGCACGTGTTACAAGCAAGGATGCACTTTATATATTAATTTGTCAGAGCCTCTTTCTGATTTTGTGAAGCGAATTTCTTCCGCCATAGTTCCGAATTAGTTTACAGCTTCTGGATTTGTCTTGTGTTACTATAGAAATATATTCTAAATTGTAGCGAATTTGAGTATTGCCTTGAATTTTAATGTGTGGCTAATTGTCTTTGATACGAATTTCAATTATGTAGCGAATTGTCTTTGATACCAGTTTCAATTATGTGTTGAGTTGCCTCTGTGGCCAATTTTCTGTGGCGAGTTGTCCCCATGTTCTTGGACTGCATTTTTCGAACGTTCTGTAAATATTGTGTTTTACATTGCACATCCTGGAAGAAATGTATTTATCTTCCCTCTACGAGACTAGATAATATGAAACTCATGATTTTAATTTATGTTTTTATTTTAACAAGAAGGATGCTAGTGACGTTGTATTCCGTCTTAAATCTCTGGATTTTACCTTTACATTAAGTGCTGAAAATGCCCTCCGACCGCCTCAAGGCACAACTGAAAATGTCATTCTATGTTTCTGGCCGTTCGCTGGAGCATTTCGTTCCCAATACCGTTGATTTCGCCTGTGATGTTCTCCTTCACATCGTTTAAAGTCCGAGGGTGTGTAGCGTAGACTCTTCCCTTCAAATAACCCCATAGGAAAAAGTCTGGTGAGGTAAAGTCCGGTGATCTTGAACACCAAATTCCCTCGGATGTGCCTTTTGCGTCGGTATGACCGAGTTCGTTATCCAGTAGTTTTTGACAAGGAATAACCGTTGTAATGTGTCTGCATCTTGAATGACAATAATAAAGAATGGCGCGTGAAACGACAATGAACAAGCTGCAAGTTTCAACTCCAAAAACTCCTGCGAAACTCTCCGTTGCTAAACAGCTTCGCTGCGCCATCTCGTGATAAACACCTAACGCTCCCGCGTGACATGAATCAAAGTTCAAATGAATGAATAAAGAAAATCATGAGTTTGTATGAATCATTCTGTATTATATTATATTATATTATATTATATTATATTATATTATATTATATTATATTATATTATATTATATTATATTATATTATATTATATTTTATTTTATTTTATGCTCGACCATGCCGAAACGTAGTAATTATACACCTGGTAGCAGACCTTTAATGCATGTCATTAAAGTACACCTACTCATTAAAGGTTAGGTCTTTCAGCCAATGACGACTCAGGTTACAACTGTTCAGCCAATGACAGGTCAGCTTTCTACCGTTATAAAACCGCAAGTATCGATTATTCTCGGATATGCAATCGAAAGAGAATTAGCGAAAAGTCACGGAGGCTGGAAATCCAATACTGTCGCAGAAGGTTATGTTCTGTTGCCATAATAATTAGCGTTAATTGTAAATAATATTCAAATAAATTCAATTTGTCATCTCGTTTTTCAATGTCTAATTTAATTTCAATGTTATCTCTGTAGGTTCTTATGGCCTAGCAAGGTCAATGTGGATATCTGTTCCTCGGAAAAAATCAATATTTTCGCGTCTGCGCACATTTCACAACATACGGAACATTGCTGAAGGTCAGATACAATTAAAATTAATAATATCAAGTTAGAAATATGGTCGAGCATAAAAAGTCGTATGAAACTCGCCTATAATGGTAATTAAGAAGCTCGTATGAAAATTATGAAACTCGCTTGCGCTCGTTTCATAAATGTCCATACTCACTTCTTAATTACCTTCACTATAGGCTCGTTGCATAATGTACTAATATTATATTATATTATATTATATTATATTATATTATATTATATTATATTATATTATATTATATTATTATAGGCTACTGCGTAACAACAGACACCATCGTGCCCGTACAGCGATTGCCAACCTTCTAAAAAACAGAGGATGGGAAATACATGAGGAGATTCATTGTGTGTCTGAAGATGATTCTCATAGAAGGGTGGATATAATTGCCATCAATAGAAGAACCCAGAAAGCGATGGTCTTAGACCCTACGATTTGCTTTGAACGAGACACGAATCAGGCACTGCAGATAAATGATAACAAGCGAGCTAAATATATACCTTGTCTTCCATATCTCAGTGAAAAATATGGCATTTCGCTTTACAACTGGGATGTTACAGGCTTACTATTTGGAGCGAGGGGTTGTTTACCAAAATTTACATGTAATATCCTTAAATCCTTTAAAATTCCCTTTTATAAGATTCAGAAGATTGTAATGGAAATTCTGAAGGCCTTTCTTCAAATTCTACACTATCATGTATATGTTAACACATAAATGTTTGTTTTAATGTACAAATCGAATAATTATTTTACTCGTTTCATTTCCCTTTATCTTTTATGTTTGTCAAGTCCGGATCCCAGTGGTCAACCTCACTTGAGGACGGATGATTTTAAATAAATCTTAGTAGTATTATATTATATTCATTGATTAAAGTTCTCGTTAACACTTTGTTAAAAACATAAAATTTACTCTGTCACACGTTAAAAGTGTTAAAATTGTTAAAAAGGTGTTTACCTTCGACAGACAGCCCGTTTCGACGCTATTTGTCGTCGTCTTCAGTGTCTCTTGAACCACTGCTGATTTTGGCTCTGCGATGTGCAGTTGTCGATGGTAGGGGTGGGGGTGTGTTGCTCCTATGGTGGGGGTTGGTTGTCTGTATGCTATGACGTACTGTGACGTCAAACAATGTGTGCGTATTGAACTGTAGTTGCGTATTAAGTATATATTGTGGGTGTGCTATTGTATTCTTATATATTTCGTATTGTTCTAGGATGTTTAACTGTGAACTTTTTGGTGTGATGTGTAAAATTTCCATATCTGTTTCTATATTGTTGTAGTCATGATTATTGTCGATAATGTGATCTGCATAATTTGATGTAATGTAAGGTTTGGTTATAGCTTTAATATGTTCGTTGTATCTTGTATGAAACGATCTTCCTGTCTGTCCTATGTAAAAATGTGGGCAACTATTGCATTTTAATTTGTAAACTCCAGTTGAATTATATATATTTGAATGTTTCGTGTGGTTATTTAAGTATTTCTGTGTTGTGTTATTTGTTTTGTATGCAATTTTGTACTTGAGTTTTCTGAATGAAGTTGCAATTTTGTGGGTATTGGTATTGTGATATGTTAATGTTATGTATTTATTCTCGCGTGCTGTTTGTGTTGGTTTGGTCTGTTTTTGTTTTGCCTTTTTATTAGTGTGTCTATTATGTTAGGGTTGTATCCATTGTCTTGTGCTATATATTTTATTGTGTTTAATTATTCAGTGTAGTTGTCATTGTTCATTGGTATATTAATTAATCTGTGTGTCATTGTACGGAAAGCTGCATGTTTATGTTGTATGGGATGATTTGATGAATTGTGTATATGTGTTGTGGTTGTAGTGGGTTTCCTATATATTTTGAATTCGTGTCTGTTATTTGTTTTGGTTATGGCGATGTCTAAGAAGTTTATAGCTTGCTTATGTTCCATTTCTACTGTATACTGTAATTTGGGGTGTATTTTGTTGAGTTGTTGATGTAGGTTTTCTCTTTGTCTTTTGTTTCCATTATATAAGACTATTATGTCATCTACATATCGATGCCAGTACATTATTTTCTCTGCGTGTTTGTTGTTGTCGTCGGTATTTAGTATGTGTGTTTGTTCTATGTTGTGAATAAAGATTTCAGCTAATATACTTGATATAGGTGAACCCATTGGTAATCCTTCTGTTTGTGTATAGTATTTATTGTTATGTGTGAAATAATTTTGTTTAGTAATAATTCCTGTGATGTGTATAATTTCGTTAATATGAGTCTGTGGTATGTTATTTTTGATAAGCATTTTCCGAAGTATTTCTAGTGTTTCTGTTACTGGTATGTTTGTATATAGATTTACGATGTCAAATGATGCTAATGTTGTATTGTGTGGAATGTGTTTGTGTTTTATTTTGTTAACTAAGTCTGTGGTATTGATTATTGTTGTTGGGTTTTCAAATTGTATATATTTCTTATAATGTTGTCTATATATTTCGCTAATTTGTATGCTGGTGCATTCTTGTAGTTAATAAGAGGCCTGATTGGTATATTTTGTTTGTGAATTTTTGGTAATGCATTTAGTTTAGGTGCGTGAGGTTTAATTTGTTTCAATTCATACCTAACAACAAAAAACAACAATTGAAACAAATTAAACCTCACGCACCTAAACTAAATGCATTACCAAAAATTCACAAACAAAATATACCAATCAGGCCTCTTATTAACTACAAGAATGCACCAGCATACAAATTAGCGAAATATATAGACAACATTATAAGAAATATATACAATTTGAAAACCCAACAACAATAATCAATACCACAGACTTAGTTAACAAAATAAAACACAAACACATTCCACACAATACAACATTAGCATCATTTGACATCGTAAATCTATATACAAACATACCAGTAACAGAAACACTAGAAATACTTCGGAAAATGCTTATCAAAAATAACATACCACAGACTCATATTAACGAAATTATACACATCACAGGAATTATTACTAAACAAAATTATTTCACACATAACAATAAATACTATACACAAACAGAAGGATTACCAATGGGTTCACCTATATCAAGTATATTAGCTGAAATCTTTATTCACAACATAGAACAAACACACATACTAAATACCGACGACAACAACAAACACGCAGAGAAAATAATGTACTGGCATCGATATGTAGATGACATAATAGTCTTATATAATGGAAACAAAAGACAAAGAGAAAACCTACATCAACAACTCAACAAAATACACCCCAAATTACAGTATACAGTAGAAATGGAACATAAGCAAGCTATAAACTTCTTAGACATCGCCATAACCAAAACAAATAACAGACACGAATTCAAAATATATAGGAAACCCACTACAACCACAACACATATACACAATTCATCAAATCATCCCATACAACATAAACATGCAGCTTTCCGTACAATGACACACAGATTAATTAATATACCAATGAACAATGACAACTACACTGAATAATTAAACACAATAAAATATATAGCACAAGACAATGGATACAACCCTAACATAATAGACACACTAATAAAAAGGCAAAACAAAAACAGACCAAACCAACACAAACAGCACGCGAGAATAAATACATAACATTAACATATCACAATACCAATACCCACAAAATTGCAACTTCATTCAGAAAACTCAAGTACAAAATTGCATACAAAACAAATAACACAACACAGAAATACTTAAATAACCACACGAAACATTCAAATATATATAATTCAACTGGAGTTTACAAATTAAAATGCAATAGTTGCCCACATTTTTACATAGGACAGACAGGAAGATCGTTTCATACAAGATACAACGAACATATTAAAGCTATAACCAAACCTTACATTACATCAAATTATGCAGATCACATTATCGACAATAATCATGACTACAACAATATAGAAACAGATATGGAAATTTTACACATCACACCAAAAAGTTCACAGTTAAACATCCTAGAACAATACGAAATATATAAGAATACAATAGCACACCCACAATATATACTTAATACGCAACTACAGTTCAATACGCACACATTGTTTGACGTCACAGTACGTCATAGCATACAGACAACCAACCCCCACCATAGGAGCAACACACCCCACCCCTACCATCGACAACTGCACATCGCAGAGCCAAAATCAGCAGTGGTTCAAGAGACACTGAAGACGACGACAAATAGCGTCGAAACGGGCCGTCTGTCGAAGGTAAATACCTTTTTAACAATTTTAACACTTTTAACGTGTGACAGAGTAAATTTTATATATTATATTATATTATATTATATTATATTATATTATACATAATTTTAAAAAGTCCGTTGTCTTGTGATTGTTCTGTGATGTCTCTGCGGTGGCCTTACGTTGTGACAATTCCACATCTAAGGAGGCTCGCAGTGTGTAATGTCTGGTGTGAGCGAGATTTGGAATTACACTCTTCAATTACTAGAGTAAGAAATAAAGTAAAAAATTTTTTTAACTTATAGGGGAGAGTCGGGTTGTATCGGATATCGGGTAATATCGAACATTGAGTTTCTTTCTTCTACCACACGATGATAGTACCTGAATGACATGGTTACGTTTCTGTGATGTCGCATAGAGAAACGTAACCATGTCATTCAGGTACTACCATATGGTGGTAGATGAAAGAAACGCACTGTCCGATACTACCCGACTCTCCCCTACAAAAATGTTATGCCGTACTGTATATATTATGTCAAACTTTTATATCAGTTTTAATAAGTTATTGTTTTATAAAGGGATTCCAACGCAAAGTAGTAGATTCTGGATAAATCTTACAACTCCAACACAACAATACCAACACAAGAACACTGAAATTCATACAAGCAACTACATATGAATGTTACTTGTTGCAGGCTTATTGAAGCCGACGCCAAATCCTTGAATTCCCTTTCCGGGAACAGTGGCCACTCCCGGAAGAGTTCAGACACGTCACAGATCTCTTTGACTTCAGGTAAGTAGGAGTCAGTTAATTTTGAGCCATGATTAATGACATGTCGGTGACGTACGTTAATTACATCATGATTCATACTGTGTTGATAGGCACCAGCTCCAGTCAAGAACGCACAGAAGATGGCGAGGAAGACAACTGGACCTTGTGGGGTAGGGTGTCCAATGACTGGGACAACTTCTGGAAGAAGCGAAATACCTTTGTCAAGGTAATAGCTGCAGTGAGAATGGAGGGAGACTGCTTGGAAGGGAACTATAATCTTTTCGCTGTAAGAAAAATCCTAATATAAACAATAGCACGTGACTGAAGTGAGGCTACATTGGCCGCTGTTTTGCGCCATAGATTCTCAGTACGTGTTCCCGCCTACTGTTGTACATTCTGTTTCATGTTAAACATTTCCCGTTACTCGTCAAGTAGACCTTTTAAGTCTTATGTTTTCACAATGGACAGTTGAGGATACCGAAGCCATACTTCAGTACCACGTGCTTATGTGAACAACTACGAGTTCAAGTGACGCCAGCTTGTTACAAGAACAGACTACCTCGGTGTTACTGTTGGTATTCATCCGCGTTCATAGTACATAACAAAACATAAAAGTAGCTTTTCTTTTACATATCGTTTTACACATGAGTGAAGTTAAATGTTTCATCGTGTTTTACAACTATAATTCAATTTTTTATTTTCAAATAATACAAGATTGTGGTTTCCAAATACGAACTATATTTTCCTGCGTCATGTGAGTATTTCGAGGGGGCCAATCACGGGCATGACAGCAACGTGCTTATGTTTACACTAGGATTTTTCTTACAGCGAAAACAGTATACATAGGCCTAATATTTATAGAGGGGAGATCCAAATAATCTAAATTCCACCTAAGAATTGTTATTTCATATCCACCCGTTCGTAGACTGTGGCGGAATTATGGGTTTGTGATCATTAGGGACCGGATTTTGAAGTTTTTAAGAAGTCGATTTTATGTTATTGAAATAAGTAAAATAGATTTTTTTTTAGTTTTTTGTCCAAACTGTGAAAGGGGTAGCAAAAATTGCCCGATTGTTAAAAATGTATGCTTACAGTCAATTTTAAATAATATAACTTTTCTGTGGGTGGTAAAGATGGAATCATTTCATTCCACTATCGTAATAAGTGTGATTTCGCTTGTGGCTTAACTTTATAAACACAAAATATAAAAATTCAATGTTAACGCAGAACAGAAGCACCAGAATAAGACAGACTGCACAGAGACCTCAGAAAAGTTCACAGTGCGTACCCGCACACGCAAGATCAGAGTCTTCTATCAGGGAACATTCCCGAAAACTCGCGAATTTCAACAATGCGACTTTTTCGCAGTTCATTCACCTCAAGAGAAAGTCCAGTCACTGCATACCTTATACTGGCATGTCATATCTGTGACCAGTGGAAATTCCAAAACACATACAGTTCCAATCAGTGCCCTGAGAGGGTGAAGGCTCTGAAGGACGGCCCGCTATTCAAAGAACGACAGAATTCTCTGTTAATCATTTTATCCGAAACAACAAAAAAACTGAAGGAATAAACACCTCAGATTGGGTCGCTTTCTTCAGTGGCGAAGAGTATAAAAATTATAAGATGTATTGAAATTCTAAATATATTGATATAAAACACAGTAAATATAGAGAAATATATATTAATTATGATTTAGGTTCTTTTAGTTCTTAAGCTCCAATTTAGTTTTTTTTTTTTTTTAGGTTCAATAGAATTTACATTTTTGACTCTTATAGTGCATTAACATATTTAGGTGTATTATTCGTGACTGGCTAATCAAAAAACTTCTTTTGTTATGATTTTAATAAATTTATGGAAACTAGTGTTAATATAGTATTTTAGTTTGTTGGTTTATTTTGTTTTTCTTTTGACTTTGTCTATGTATCTCTGATAACACGACTGTTTTTAGTAATAAATATGATCATGATTCGCATAATTACCTAAGAAGTTATGGGTTTAGAAATAATAAAAATAGGTAAAAACCTGTAAATATGGTGCCTGGTGATCATATTTTCAAGTAGCAAAGCTGCAGAGTCCACTCAGCCTTCTTTCAAATTGAGTACCGGATTTTTACCGGAGATAAATTGCGGTCGGAGCGTGGTGTTGGTCACACAATCTTATTCTAACGGGTGTCCGCCTGAAAACAGATTTCGTAACTTTATAAGTGCTGAAACTGCCCATTCTCTCTTCTAACACGCATTTTTCACATCTTTTGAAAAGATTTCTAGACATTCGCTAGTCCACACCTGTGGAGTAACGGTCAGCGCGTCTGGCCGCGAAACCAGGTGGCCCGGGTTCGATTCCCGGTCGGGGCAAGTTACCTGGTTGAGGTTTTTTCCGGGGTTTTCCCTCAACCCAACATGAGCAAATGCTGGGTAACTTTCGGTGCTGGACCCCGGACTCATTTCACCGGCATTATCACCTTCATTTCATTCAGACGCTAAATAACCTAGATGTTGATACAGCGTCGTAAAATAACCCAAAAAAAAAGACATTCGCTAAATAATAGCTTTGTTCCAGCACGATTTAGAATCGATTCTGAACTGCCTGCTCATGCGCAGTAGCTCAATGTGCGTCCCAACAAGAAGGAACTGGAAATTCTGAACTGTTGGCGCATGCGCAGATGGTTTAATCTGAAGTTAAGGTTAAAAAATACTTCGAAACTAGGCAGGTTAAAATAAAAAAACGTCCATCATGACTCATTAGTGATTTTGAAGGTGATAGTGATATTTTTTACGAAGAATTAAGTTCGGAAGATGAATATAATTTTAATATGAGAAGAAACTCCGAAGGCCGTGAAAGGAGAGTTCAAGAAACGTTCGTAAAATCCCATACTAGTTCTGACACCGTGCACAACTGGCGCATGCGTCTAAAGAAGTTTGGCATTATTTCGGAACGCTTTCTGGAACAAACCTAATGTCTCTGTCGACAGAATTGAATCCTAAACACATGGCCCATTTCATTCAGTATCTGAAGAACTGTTTTCTTATAGAGCTCTAGTTTTAGCAATTTTGTTGCTTTCCAAGCTGTTTTTTTTTTCTCGCTGTTATTTATACTCGCTTTAACATCTCTTGTCATATCGCGAGTTAATCTTCTGTGTGAAATCCGAAGGCCTGTGTACTATTGTTGAGACTGGTTCTATTGTTGTGAACTAGATGGCGACTGTATATGTATTACTGATTTGTTATGAATATGATTTCGGTAATGAATGAGGCTGGTGATATTCAGGGATGTTGTGGCCCGAATTTCCTGGCATTTGCCTCAACCAGAAAATTCAACCCGACCGGGAATCGAACCCGGGCCCTCTGCGTAAGAGACCAGCATGCTGACTCCTACACCATAGAGGTGGTCTCCAAGCTGTTGTCTTGGATACAAATGCCTGTTGACCTAAATTTATTAACGATATCGTGGGATACTGTTCCAGCTTATAACCTACATCATCGAGCTTTTCTTCAGTTGGCGCGAGTTATGCGCTTTTTTTTATTAAAAAATGAGCCAATTTATCTTACTTTTTTCACTAAATTCTGGATTATTGAATCAGATGTTTAATGAACGCCACGATTCTCTGTTCTAATTTGGGCTTGCCACGAACTAAACTGAACTGCACTGAATGGAAATCAGCTGTATACTAAAGCTCTAAACTTGACGTCCCTTCAGTCTGTGTTATCTGTCGTATATACTACGCAACACGAAACCTTCCCAAGCTTGATCCAGGGAAATATACACACTATTTTCTCGGCAGTCGCCGATCTATAAGAGGCCGACGGGATTTACCTTAGCGAGACCTGTTTCCCGGCTAACGCTCTATACTTCGCACAATAAGAAAGTAAAAAACAGGACTCAGGCCTGGCTTAGAGTTGCATCACAGTCTAGTATATACAGTCGCGAAGCTCAATACGTAGTAAATATGCAAACATTAGATAGTTGCTCACCACTAGGATCGCTAATATCGCCTCATTACAGGCAATGCAAAATAGTACCGTCACAGTCTATTGTTTCTAGCACCCTCAAAACTCAAGCTTCGTGACTGTATATAGTAGACTGTGGTTGCATGTTAACCCGAACTTGTGGATGACTTCAAAATGGACAATCGCTTGTTGTGATCAGGAATTGGTCAGGAAAGGAGTGCCTCACCATTTCCGAGGCATTGTGTGGCAGCTGCTCTGCGGGGCGCACGACTCCCCGGTCAAGAAGCAATACGCGGACTACATCAAAGCGACGTCGGCATGCGAGAAGGTGATCCGGAGGGACATCGCACGCACGTACCCTGAGCACGACTTCTTCAAGGAGAAGGACGGGTTGGGCCAGGAGAGCCTGTTCAACGTGATGAAGGCGTACTCTCTGCACGACCGCGAGGTGGGCTACTGCCAGGGGTCCGGCTTCATCGTGGGGCTTCTCCTCATGCAGGTTAGTAAAACATGAAGTAATACGTACTAGGGTTGCCAACTTTTGGGGACTAAATGTCGGGGAAACTTTTAGGCATGGCATTTTTGACGACGAAACCTGAAGCACGAATTCTGCAAAATTATGTGGGCAAATGAAAAAACTCCACTGGCTTACGGTAATTTATGCTATTAATGCTTTATTATAAAATTTACCTAACTTACGTTACATTGTACGCAGAGAGATATTAAAAACATATGGGATTTCTGAATGTTTTACGGGGACTCATAGGAAAACAAATGACAGACAGTACCTATCTCTTTGTCTGTGTATCTACTTACTTATTTACTTAAATTTATTTATTTATATATCTATCTACTTATTTATTTACTTACTTATTTACTTAAATTTATATATATATATATACTTACTTATTTAGTTGCTTATTTCTCTACTTTTTTATTTACTTAAATTTATATATTTATCTATCTACTTGTTTAATTACTTATTTCTCTACTTTTCTATTTACTTATTTACTTAAATTTATTTATTTATTTATCTGCTTATTTGTTCAGTTACTTATTTTTTTACTTTTTTATTTACTTAAATTTATTTATTTATTTATCTATATATCTATCTACTTATTTAGTTACTTATTCCTCTACTTTTTTATTTACTTATGTACTTATTTACTTAAATTTAGGTATTTATTTATTTATCTATCTATATATCTACTTATTTATTTAGTTAATTATTTCTTTATTTATTTATTTACTGTACTGATTTATTTACTCAAATTTATTTATTCATTTATCCATCTATCTACTTACTTATTTACTTAAATTTATTTATTTATCTATCTACTTACTTGTTTAGTTACTTATTTCTCTACTTTTTTATTTACTTGTTTACTTAAATTTATTTATTTATTTATCTATATATCTATCTGCTTACTTATTTTTTTACGTATTTATTTATTTACTTACTTAAATTCATTTATTCATTTTCCATCTATCTACTTATTTATTTACTTAAATTTATTTATTTATTTACTTATTTAAATGAAAGAATTAATTAGTTTTTTTTTAAGAAAGGTTGTTATTTTATTACGGAATTTTTATTTAATGTCCCAAAAGGTTTCGAGATGGATGTGGTCTGAAATGCGCTTATCTAATAAATTCGTTTTATTAGGTAATGGAGTTCAAAAAAAAAAAAAAAAAAAAAAGTGGTCAAAATGTAATCTGTTTTGCATTGGTATTATGTGTAACATTTTGAATTTAATATTCGAACCCAATTTCAACATATAATTTTGAATCCAATATTCAAACTGTTTTTCGAGTCACTTTATTTTTAAATATAAAGCAGAAATAGCCTGAATGTTCTGTGGTGCCGACTAGTTTATATTATTCACACAAGGGATGGGAGACTATTACATTAATGTCTGTACACAACGGATAAGTGCCAATAGAAAACTGTAAGTACTGTTAATACGTACGAAGGTCCTTAAGATTCCCTTCATGATAAGACCTGTAATCTTTGTAGGGATATTCAGTATTGTATTCTGCAAAACGAGAGACAAAGGTTTTTTGTACAAAATAACATCGAAATCAACTAAACTTTTATACCGAAATGCAAGATTATTATTCACCATAAAATGGGATCCCTATGAATAGGAAATTTCTCTCTGTTTATTTCTTCACTTCAGAGGGTCCTAAGCTGAGACGTACTTCGTATGTAGTACAGCAAAAAATTCCACAAGGTGAAAACACAATTGTATACTTCGGTGGCCTTCACGCTTTTAAGACCGTGCATGAAGGATGGGTAGTGTAGGCGTTTGTATACAGGTGTAATAATTAGTAGGTTAATGAAGGTGATTGCAAATTATTTTGCCACTTAGTTCTAACAATGCAAAGTTTATGCAGTAAAGCATTAATTTAAGTGTCTGTATTCGATGTACATGTTTTACTTTTGGTCACATGTTCATCTCCACATTTTATTTACCAGTTGACAGAATTTTTATATCTATACATTTTATTTTTTTTTTTTTGTTTTCGCATTCGCACGTTGTCGATATTGTTATAATATTATCGCAATCTAGTACATACAGTCACGAAGCACAATACGTAGGGAATGTGCATCCAATGACAGTTGAACTTTAGTTGTTAGTCATTAGGATCGCTACTATCCCAGTTAGGTTATCTTTGTGGTATTTTGCAGCTTTCTGAAGACTACCAGTACAAGTGTTGTGTTGCAGATGCCTGAAGAGGAAGCCTTCGCAGTGCTGGTGAAGCTGATGCAGGAATATAGGATGAGAGACATGTTCAAGCCGACCATGGCCGAACTGGGACTCTGCATGTACCAGTTGGAGAACTTGGTTCAGGTATAACATAATGTTGCGTTAGTTATTCCTGCGAAGAAGTTTTACTTTCAGTGCCTCTTTGCTTAAATAGCCAGACTCTACTTAGCTTCTAGCAAACTTTGTTTGCGGACAGTGCTGTTGACACTTTGATTTGCGGAAATAACGCAGTGAGATACTGTTTTGTTTTATAACTATTTTTATAAATAATTCTTAAAGATTTTATGCTTATCATTTTAAAATTCAGTTCTTGCACTCCAAGACAAGTCTGGTTCTTCAGCAGATTTTGAAATATCCAACGTAGTTCTTTCATGTTGATTAACATAATTATGTATTTCCAACTCTTTTGAAGTGTGAAGATTCTTTCAGCAAGCTTTTTTTTTTTTTTTTAAGTTTTTTTTTTATAGGAAACCCTATTGCCACGAAATTTTGGTCCTGAATTTGCTATGACACTTTTTATTTTTTACATTTTGTTATTATTATTATTATTATTGTTATTATTATTATTATTATTATTATTACTCGTCCACATCTGTGGAATAATAGTTAGCGCGTCTGGCTGCGAAACCAGGTGGTCCAGGTTCGATTCCCGGTCGGGGCAAGTTACCTGGTTGAGGTTTTTTCCGGAGTTTTCCCTCAACCCAATATGAGCAAATGCTGGGTAACTTTCGGTGTTGGACCCCGGACTCATTTCACTGGCATTATCACCTTCATCTAATTCAGACGCTAAACAACCTAAGATGTTGAATATAGAAGTGGTGATTTTGCATTATTTTTTTTTGGCTGAATATGCTAGTATTTTGTTTGTCGTAAAATAACCAACTAAAATAAATAAAATAGAATTATTATTATTATTATTATTATTATTATTATTATTATTATTATTATTATTATTAAGATATTTTAAATGATCTGAAAGTTAAGCAGTGCTGGATAAAATATAAAAATAACACATCCAATGGATGCCACGAGATCATCTCCGAAGAATAATGAAAAATTACCAACTTTGGGGAAACAAGATGTCAGAGACGACCATTGAAATGACTACTGGACAATTGAGACTGGAACGGATCAACCATTTGGTCCAAATCCATGATTATATTTTAATAAGCTGTTGCAGTGGTCTAGTGGCTAGAGCACTGGACTTATAATCCTGTGGATCCGGGTTTCGGAAATGGAAATATAAAAATTGGAGATTTATCCATTGAAAAGGTAGAAAAGTTGAAATATCTTGGAGCAACAGTAACAAATATAAATGATACTCGGGAGGAAATTAAACACAGAATAAATATGGGAAATGCCTGTTATTATTCGGTTGAGAAGCTTTTATCATCTAGTCTGCTGTCAAAAAATCTGAAAGTTAGAATTTATAAAACAGTTATATTACCGGTTCTTCTGTATGGTTGTGAAACTTGGACTCTCACTCTGAGAGAGGAACATAGGTTAAGGGTGTTTGAGAATAAGGTGCTTAGGAAAATATTTGGGGCTAAGAGGGCTGAAGTTACAGGAGAATGGAGAAAGTTACACAACACAGAACTGCACGCATTGTATACTTCACCTGACATAATTAGGAACATTAAATCCAGACGTTTGAGATGGGCAGGGCATGTAGCACGTATGGGTGAATCCAGAAATGCATATAGAGTGTTAGTTGGGAGACTGGAGGGAAAAAGACCTTTGGGGAGGCCGAGACATAGATGGGAGGATAATGTTAAAATGGATTTGAAGGAAGTCAGATATGATGATAGAGACTGGATTAATCTTGCACAGGATAGGGACTGATGGTGGGCTTATGTGAGGGCGGCAATGAACCTCCGGGTTCCTTAAAAGCCATTTGTAAGTAAATATGTAGGATCCGGGTTTCGATGCCTAGTGTACCCCAATTTATAACTTGTGTTGGGCAAGCCCATGGTCCTTAGCAATAATATGTATATTATAAATTTACCCTTTTTAATTAGTTGGTTGCTGGTACTTCTCTGATGACCAATTGGTTTAAGCAATGAGTGTTGCTTGTCATCCAGTAAATAACTGTGAAATTCCATACAAGAGAGATGTCTTTACAAACACAATTCCTGTGATGGACTCCACACAAAGACGGTTTATCTCCTTGGTCCACTGAGAAATGATGAGAGAAAATACCCTCTCCACATGTGCATTGTGGCTTAGCATTGCGAAGTAAAAATTGCAGATCTGAAGAAGTTCGGAGTTTAACTCAGGATTTGAATGCTTCTTCAGGAAATTAACCCATTGTCTGTTTAAGGGATATGTGATATTTGACAGCCGTCCCAACCAGGGTTTAATAATCGGCCTCCTAATCAATTTTAAATGAATATTTATATTTAATTTAATTTTTTCTTTAATAGAAACCCTAGTTAGGTAGACTATCATTGAAAAATTTATTGGATATGTAACAAACAATTTAGGCTACAAGACAAATTACATTTTATAAAGAATATAAATGATGATTAATTATGCTGATCGATGACTTCAGTGCAGTGGAGGATATCATGTCCAGGTTGTTGTCAGGAACTTTTAATTTTCGGAAGACTTCTAAGGACTCCCGTGGGATTGTGCCTTTAGCCCCAATCATAATTCCTATAACATCCCATGTCTTGATGTTATATTTGGTCCCCAAATCGCTGCAATATGGTAGATAAATTGCCTGTTTTTCTTTGCAGACTTCTCTAGGTTGTTCCTCGCTGTTCTCAAAATGGACTGTGGGATCGAGAATGAGTCCACAATTTTTTTTCCTGTCTATAATAATGATATCTGCTCTTCGAGTTGAACCGTCAGCAGAAAGGCACTCTTCATCAGTTAGATTAACTGCATATTGATTGAGGGTTGCAGAACTGGTCAAACAGTTTAGAATCTTGACTCGCGAAAATTTGTATTTTTATGTCCAGTAGCATTAAAAAGCAGGACATTGCACGATTTTCTACAATGCCTCGCCAGACGCAGGACACACGCCTAAAAAGCAGGACATGTCCGGCGAAATTCAGACATCTGGTAACCCTATCCAGGTATTGACTGGAACATAGTTCCTGCAGTCCACCACGAAATGATATTAAAGCATTAATGTTGGCGGTATGCTGCTGTGATTGACAGGAATTGATCCCAGACCTACACGTGCACTTCCAGTCCCAGAGCTTTCACACCAGCATGTACGCCTCCAGCTGGTTCCTCACACTCTTCACAACAGCACTGCCCCTGCCCGTTGCCTGCAGGATCATGGACGTGTTCCTCTCAGAGGGAATGGAGGTCATCTTCAAGGTGGCTTTGGCCCTGCTCACACTTGGGAAAGAAGACCTCCTGTGCCTCGACATGGAGGGCATGCTGAAGGTAGGGTGTGCGTGCGTGCGAATTATCCTTAATTCTTTCGTTTATGGTACAAATTTCAATTACAGTAATTAACGAGGCAATTTTATTTACATTCTACAGAATGGGTCGTAAGTCACGATAGGATATGTTATATGTTAGTTTATGAAATAATAAAATGCCACGTTATATATTGAACTCGCCAATATTAATGGATGGAAATATGCAAAAAGAACTTACATGGACCTCTTGATGTCATTATCAAACGTCTAACATTTCAGTATGCGCACCATTATTTTCTATGCACAACTGGATGCACCCAGGGCTGGGCAAAATACTGACATCCAAGTATTTCAAATACAAATAGAAAACACTTCAAAGAATAGTATTTGAAATACAAATACAAAATACTTTTAAAAAATTAACCAAAATACATTTGTATTTCAAATACCCGATACAATATATAAAGAAATAAGAATATTACCGAAAATCTAAAATATTGTATTAACATTAAAATTATTTTTATCTCGAAGTTTTATATAAACACTGTAACTGAACATTCTTCCTTTTCCCAGTCAACAATGGAATTATGCTACATATGAATAATTACTGCTCCCTTTCAATAAAGCCAGTCTCAAAAAGTTCATCAGGTAAGGATCCCCTTGCTGGTGAATGAATAAATCCTGCAAAACAAAACAGTCTTTCTACAGGCGCAGAGGAACACAAACTTCTATTATACTTTATAAAGCTTGTTTCACTGTTGGGTAATTCTCTAGAGTGCAGGGTTGTCCCTTTGCCATTGAAGAATTGTATGAGCTCATACTCCGCAGTAGACAAGTTCTTTTCTTTTTGCTTTTCAAAGTCTGTTGTAGGTACTTGAGTTGAAAACATAAAAATTGTTTTCATCGTCTCCATCATCTGAACTGACCAAAGGTGTAGTGAGAACTGCTGAGTTGATTTCACGCACATATTCTGTATCCTCTTCTTATAATTTGATGAGGCAGTGTCAGGTAGCCATCTCATCTTAAATGATGGGTGGAAGCAAGCTGCCAAAATAGCTCAATTTGCTTCTAGGGTCAGATCAAACATCGCTTTAAATCTTGGTGAAAGCGAACTTATTAGGATTGGAGTTACTTGGAATAGATGGCGTAGATTACTAGATAACATAATATGTAATCTGTTTTTGGGGGAAATTAATGTGGATAGAAGTTTGCCGTAATAGCACGTCTTCTCATTTTGCATTAAATCAAGGGCTACGGCAATGGGTTTCAGAACTGCACAATATTCTTCAAGGTACTGAAACTCAACATCTTTGAAGGTTGGCAATCCCAGTTTTTCACATATACTGTTTATATTATGTTTGAATTGCAATATTTGAGAGACTGAGCCATAAAGAGAATTCCATCGTGTTGGGCAAGGAAACTTTAATGGATATTTCAAGACATCTGATATAATTTCTGAGGATTTGGATCTCCTAGACACATTCCATAATGCTGAACATTTAGCAAGTGTTGGGTGATGGATCCTTGATGCTGTTGGAGATTTCTTTATGGCATTAAGGGAATCAGTTGTGGCTAGAAAACTAAGTGTATGGCTAGCACATCCGAAATGGATAGGCAAATAAGACAGAAGTTCATTCTTCAAATACAAATCCAAACCTTGAAGGACAAGAAGAAGAAGAAAGTATTTTGAGTATCTAAATACAAAATACATCAATTTTGTGTATTTAAATACAAAATACTTTCTAAAATCCTTGCAAATTACAAAATACAAAATACAAATGTATTTCAAATACTGCCCAGCCCTGGATGCACCGCCATGTGCATCTGCTCGCATAAATTTACACATGCGTCATATCACATATCCATATCCCTGTCACTTAATTCGTTTATGATGGCGAGCTTACATGCAAGATAATCTGCATTTTTCATCCAATGGCGCAGTGAGGTTCTTGGGATCTGCATTTCCACCAATCACTTCCTTGTTGATTTCATCAGTGAACGTTCAAATGATTCATTCAGACGGTCACGGACATCATCGCTGACATATTTTTTTAGATTTTCCGCTGCATTTTGCATTCAATACAGAGCCTGTTGAGAAAATCTTCTTTTCTGGAGATTGGCTTCACTTGGAATTGCTTTATTAAAGTGATGAAAGAAGTTTTCTTTAATTTCTTAATATGTTTCACCAGTTCGTTGTTTTTCATGAACTCACACACTAATGATGAGACGTTCCTCAATCGTATATAAGCCCTATGCTTATATCCACCATTGCTTACAACACAAAAACAACACAACGTTTCACATCGACAACAATCAACTAATAAACGCGCACCGGAAAAAATCTTGCTTGTAACCAAAACATAAAAATACATTCACTTTATCAGAAAAGTAACAAACTATTGCCACAAACAGTATATGAAGGAGAAAAATATTCCTCTCAGCCTAGGAATAGTTTTTAATTATTAGTTTTCGCTTGCGACAAATGTTTTATTTCAATATAAACAATATTCGACCGTGACTTCTGGCCCACTCTGTAGATTCGGTGATCATTGTTATTGATTGCTTCTGAATGTCATGATGAGCGCGGTACTCTGACTTTTTCTAACAAAAAAGAAGAAGAGTGAAGAAAGGCATTTTTACACCATTCCTAAATTAACATTATTGTTTGTGAATTACTATAACCTCAATTGTAGCAGCAAAACAAAAAAATATCTTGCAATTTTTTCGAAGTGAAAGGAAATGCTAATTGAATATGTGTTGGATTACAGAGCCAGTTATGTTATGACACGAGTTATGATCACTACAGAAGCGCTAGAAAAATTTATATAAGAGTAATAACCAGTTTCTACAAAAAGTCAGTAACAATGGCAGTACCGGTAATGTTTCTTATATGATATTTTTGCAATATCGATTGATTATTAAATATTTCAATGGTTTTTGTTGATTGATTATTAAATATTTCAATGGTTTTTGTTATGTATAAATATTGTAAAATTATATTTCTTGAAATTAGGAAATTGTTTGACAGTTATCAGTAAAAATAATACCAAAATTATTTTTCTCTTGCAGTTTATTTTTGCTTAAGCGTATTAATTGCCAGTAACGATTTGTTTTAAATTCCACAAAAGAGAAAAAAGAATAAAAAAACTGTCCACAATTAAGTCATTTGTTGGTCCTTCTAAATATGATGCATACTGTGTATATTTTTTTAACACTAACTTGACTGAAAATAATGGGTTCACAAATTACCGATGATTTTGTTGGGGACAGTTTACTGTGATCACAACAAATAACCTTTTTGTTTAGAAATATGATCTGTATCGTACCTCAGATTTCCATTATGTATGTCGTTTACAATATAAAAAATGACACATTTAAACAACTTATTTTGATTTGTAAATTGAACAATTTTAATCCAAGCAAAACACAATAAAACAATTTAAAACAAATCTTTAATAACATTTGAATGAATGTGCCGACATAATTTTTTAATAAAAGGAATTCACTTACGTAATTTGTGTGTAAGCTAACAAGTTTCTGTTGAAAATTACAATATTACTTCTTGAAAATCTCGATGGAAATGAGAGGGCATATCTTGTTGCAATTTTTTCAAAGAAATTTTATTGTAAACAAATGGATGTGTCATGTTCCAATTCTTCTAGAGATCTAGATGCAAATGAATGGATATTTTTGTTACAGTTCTTCCAAAAAGATCTGCCTCCACGAGCAGAGGCGGATCCTGACGGACTCATGCTGCTGGCATACAACATGAAGTTGAATCCAAAACGCATGAAGAAGCTGGAGAAGGAATATACAGTCATGAAGACTAAGGAGCAGGAAGAAATGGTGGAGCTCAGGGTAAGAACATAATTTTCTGTAAGTCCCTTATGGCCAACCATTCATTGTCTTTAACACTGTGTGCTGTCTCTCATTGCAGGGGTCAGCATCTTGGCATGTATAATAAATAATAACATACCAGTAGTGTTTAATTATGTTGGTCAAGTTTAGTTCAAACACTAATAACTTACGGAATATGTACTTGTCTTGCTCGTGTTATATTTTACTGTACCTGGTTAACACGAGCAAGACATATACAGTAGAACCTCTATTATCCGTGGTAATGAAGGGGGTGGACTGAATGATTAATCGAAAAAATTGGGTAATCTGTACCGTGAAATATTTTCATAAATTTGCTGAATTTGATAAATTCCTCTAAGGCCTTATATTTAACACACTAGGTAGTGGATCACAAGTCCACTAATTCAAGTCTCATTGTCAACGACGTGTTTTGAAGGGCAAGAAAACTCCTTGTATGGCTGCCTGTGAAAAAATATGAATAGTGAAGGTTTCATGTTGTAGATTTACGTACTTTGTACACTCCAGTCTCATATTCTGTTGCGAGATGAACCACAGTTTCTCTTTCCCCAAACCACTCAATTATTTACCCTTTTTCCCCCGATACTTAACACAACAAGATTTCTTTTGACACCTGCAGAAGACATTTTATACAGAAGTTATACAGTACCACAATTCGAATAGTCTATATTGTGTAAGGGAGGCGGCTTTTAATAACACTCTAGAAAAAATAACGCGCTGATACAATGTACAGTACTTTATATATTTCTGCAGAAAAAAAAGCGAGAGAAAAACGGACAGATAATCCACCAATCGGTTAATAGGGTGACGGATAATCGGGGTTGTACTCAGTAGCAGTGCGTCAATAAGAGCACAAGAGCACGTGAACACCTTGTTTCCATTAATGCACGACTAGTTTTATTATTTAATACTGTATTGGCGTAGTGGGGATGTATAATATCAGGATCGAGTATTTTAAACTTCCCGCATCTTGCATAAACTTCTTATGTAAACTTGGCAACATCCGTTCACGTACAAGCCGTGCTCTTTTCAAGAAGATTACAGAAATTTCACGCATGCGCGGGAGAAAATTGTCTTTCACTGGCCGCTTATGACTTGTCAAGAGCACAAAGCATTAAGTGAACAGTGAATGTATCCTACAGATGTCAGGTGCTCCGATGCGTATCGTTTACATGCTATATCTCGATAAAATTTAATAAGTCTGTATTTTAGCCAGCAGATGTCAGCATCTCACTGTCAGAACGTTTACTTTATGTTTATGTGTGTACAGTGCTGCTACGAGAGTGTAATTTGTGAATTACTATACTTCAGTGTCGGCTGAATGTGATGGTGATATGAATTTAAATATCTGTATGGTGGTATGTATTATTTCAGAATAATATTTACTGGCATGTATTTATAGTAATCAATCTATGCGAATGGGATTGCAGTACTGGTATAGGGCATAGTGTATCAGTGTGTTGTGAATCAATGTAGAGTATATTACTGAACACACGCTTTTGTAAATTGTTTTATGTATTAATTTTTAACAGACGTAAACAATGAACTCCTTTCAAGTAATTTTGAAGAGTAAAGAACTGGGTAAACTGGCTTTCCAGGAAAAATTGGAAATAAAAAGATTAGGTTTCATTATTATTATTATTATTATTATTATTATTATTATTATTATTATTATTATTATTATTATTATCTGTTGTTTTGAATTTATATACGGTTTTTTCGACAGTGAAACATTGGAATCATGACATTTCATATTAGGCTAAAAACGTACGATTTCAAATTCTCTTCGATTTTGGAAAACAAAATTGTGAACACACATAATATTTTATCACGAGCCCCCACTGGTTGTACTGTAATACATATTCCGAAGTGATGTAGCGTTAAAAGTTGTGTAATTAAGAAAGATGTACTAATAACTTGACCACTATGTTGTATGTTGTCTGAAATGTCATGTTGCCATGTTCAGCGACTTCGAACAGAGAACAGACTGCTTCGTCAGAGGGTGGAACTCCTGGAGGCAGAGTCTAGTGAGCTGGCCGACCGATTGGTTCGAGGACAGGTGTCCCGAGCTGAGGAAGAAGAGACTACCTTCGTAGTGCAGCGAGAATTGGCAGCTTTGCGACACACGCATCTGGAGACGTCACATCAACTGGAAATAGCTCATGAGGAAATACGGAACCTCTCACTGCTAATGGAGGAAACGGTGAGCTTTAATAACATCATACACTAGGCAGAATTAGTAGTAGAGTGACATTATTCGATGCTATTCGATATTCATTTTCATTCATAGTTAAAGCTTTCTTTGCCATTGCTATCCTCCTTTTAACTTTCTGGCAGCCTTCTTGGCTGATGTTATACCACCAGCATTTCATTGTAAGATGTTTAGTTGTTTACCAGGAAACAATTGGCATTCATACAGTCCTCTCTGTAGATTGAAAACTCAAAAAAGTTTCATATCCATTGTTCAAGAATTAAAACAGAAAATCAATATCCCGAATTTAAAAGAAAACTTACAAATTAAACCGAACCCTTTAACTCTATTAAACATAGAATATAATCTAAATTTAACAGAAGAAATACTGAAATCAGAAGTAAACACTGAAATACTAAAACAATTGTCTTTAGAGACAATTAATATTAGGTACCCTCCACAAAATTGGCCATTTATACACCGACGGATCCTTGATCTCCAGAGAACAAGGTGCAGGTGCAGGTGTTACGTGCTGTCTCTTCTCACTTTATAGATCTCTTGGGTATGAAACAACAAGTTTTGATGGAGAAATCATTGCAATCAGTGAAAGTCTCAGTAATCTTCTATGTCACATCAATAAATTTAAGAATGCAGTTATATTGTCAGACTCCAAAGCAGCTATTCTATCAATAGTCTCTAAACACACACCTTCATCTCAAACAGCAGAAATAACTAAAATGCTCTCTCAATTAATATCACTCAATAAAAGAATTGTATTCCAATGGATACCATCCCATTGTGGAATCCTGGGAAACGAGAATGCGGATGCTTTAGCAAAGAAGGGCAGCACTGCTACTTACAGACCTGTTACTAAATCTACGTATTACTCTGTGAAAAGATTTATTAAATCTACATACTTAGACTTCAACAAACAAAATTTGATAACACAATCCCAAGGGAAAAAATGGAACTCTCTGCATCAAAATCCACAGTTAATTCCCGATTTACCACGAAAATCGTCTGTAGCTGCATTTAGATTGGCAACAGGTCATGATTGTTTGGCCAAACACCTGCATAGAATTGGAATATATCAGTCCCCTAACTGCCCATTGTGCAACTCAAAACAAGAAATGGATTCGGAACACCTCAGAATCTGTGCTTCAGTGGCTGGCCATGATCATATCTTTGAAAAATATTGGAGTGCAAGAGGTCAAATGACTTTATTGTCAAACGCCTGGCATTAGAAAACAACAACTTCCTGGCAGCAGCTCATGTTACTGCTTATAGTACACCCCAAGTATTTGAAGCTGTCCACTTGCTTTACTGCCTCATTTAGAATTCACACATTTACCTTCTTTATTTTTTCTTCTTATGGCCATGGTCTTCGTCTTGTTTGCATTTAACTTCATTTCATACTACACACAGTGGTCATTTAACTCCAGTAGCATACCCCTTAGTATCGTCTCTTCTTCTGTAACAACGCCATATCATCAGCAAATCTTATGCACTTTATCCTTCTTCCTCCTACTATCACTCTTCCCATGTTCTGAAAACAGTTCTTCATTAAATCCTCCAAGTATATAGATGTTGAACAGGCTAGGTAATAAAGGACATCCTGTCGAACTCCTCAACTACATTAGACAGAATTAGTAGTAGAATGACGTTATTCGATGTTATTCAATATTCATTTTCATTCATAGTTAAAGCTTCCTTTGCCATTGCTACCCTCTTTTTGACTTCCTGGCAGCAGCTCATGTTACTGCTTATAGTACATTCCAAGTATTTAAAGCTGTCCACTTCCTTTACTATCTCATTTAGAATTCGCACGTTTACCTTCTTTATTTTTTTATCCCTATGGCAATGATCTTCTTTTATCTTCATCCCATACTGCACACAGTGGTCATTTAACTCCAGTAGCATATCCCTTAGTATCGTCTCTTCTTCTGCTAACAACGTCATATCATCAGCAAATCTTATGAACTTTATCCTTCTTCCTCCTACTATCACTCTTCCCATGTTCTGAAAACAGTTCTTTACTAAATCCTCCAAGTAGATATTGAACAGGGTAGGTAATAAAGGGCATCCTTGTCGAACTCTTCCCCCCTATTTCATTTCCTTATGACGTTTCTCCTCCTATCCTGATTTTGACTCGTTTCATGATCACTGAACAGCCTCCTCCCTTTTCAATCCACAGCAGTTTCCTTCAGGATCGGATTCCAATCTACTCTATCAAATGCCTTTTCTAGGTCAATGAAGAGTTTATGTTGCAAATAATACTATAGACAAATAACGTTTTATCCATTAAAACACACTTCAATTTGTAACATATAAATTATATCCTTGATCCTTTTTGTATTTCTCTATTCTGTAACAAGACAAACTGATATAAGGTGCTATGTGAAAGAACACTTCGCATACTGTGAAAGTCTCAAATCGTAGATATCTGACTGAAATATTTCCAATTGTTAATTGCAGCACACTTCAAGGCAGTCGTCTCTGGAAGAGATAAGCATGAAACAGGAGCTGCTGAGTCAGAAAGAAGAGCTCATTGAGTGCCTGCAAGGGGAGCTGGTCAAAGTTCGTCTGCGGGAAGCCGAGAATGATGCTCTGATACGAGACCTGCGAGCAAGAATACAGGAACTCGAGGAGGTAGTTCTATAATCTTTATTTACTTATAAGCACTTATGTCATCCATAAAACTACTACCCTGTATATTCGAGAATCTACTGCAGATTGCCTAGGCAATTCGATTGCGTCTTACAGGAATTTTCCTTATGATTGCATTACCTTGATCCTGTTCACATGTGTTACGTGCTTCCCCTCATTCAACGCAACAGAACAGCTGCAGTGTCCGCTGTCAGCATATTGTATCTCACAGCCGAAAGAAAAACAAAACACACGAAGTTCTTTTGCAACAGTTAGTGACTGACTTTGGTGACAATGTATTTTTAATAGCTTACAGTTATAATCATGGTCTTTTTTTATTTTAATGTCGTATTTTCAGAAATTTAAGGTAATTTTATAGGCCATTTTTATGTGATTTTTAGGTCATCAACTTCCGAGCCCTAATTTTTAGGTAGGCAGCAACAGTGGAAAAATTTGTAATGTTAATTGAACACATTGTGATTTTCACAGAAAAATGTTTTAAAAATATTAATTATTTATTATTAATTTAGTACTAAGTAATAAATAATAATATAATAATTAATAGTAATATACGTTACAAGAGCGGTATGTTCACGTTTTCATGTTCGAGGAAAAGATTGAAAAAGCGAAACGTAGTTGAACTTTTTTAATTTCCGAGAACATGAAAACAAATATACCGCTCGTGTATCGTACATTATGTTGTGCGAAGATCGTTTATTACATACCTGAAAGACGAATTTCTAATTAGTTGCAATGAAATCTCCATGTTGGTTTCTGTTTAATGACGGCAACTTCGGAAAACCAAAATATCTTTCTTCAATATTGTTGCTATAAAATGTTTTCTGTGTTTCCTATACTCCAGCAGGCCGTGATATACGTCTGTCCTTTTTTTTCCCCCAGTCTATAAATGCGAACTTAAAACAAGCGGTAAGGTTATGTAATGATTTATTTTTCATTTTAATATTTTAACAATATTATTTATATAACATATTGCAGTAATAACATCCGCATCTGGAATCTTGTTGATTTTTTCACGGCTTCCTTAATGTTACTTGTATCAGGAATGCAATAAGTTTCGTGGAGTAGTAGACACTACTTAATTTTTGCAAATATTTAAAAACAATAATTAACATTGCAATTTAGGTGAAATTGCAGTGATAAGTTTCCAATTTATAATTATTACTATGTTAAACGTCTCTAAAAATAATATGTTAAAAGCCTAAAGCAGTAAAATGAATGTCGCGCTTAAGCGGTAAGAAGAGGGAAATTGTTATGTGTGTTACGTTGGGAATATTGAATGTGGTATTTCACACTTACCGCGTATTGGTTCTGTGCGGAAAACAAGCAAATATGCATGATCTCGCACAAATATATTTAATATTTGTTAGTACTATTTTTAAGTTTTGATGTACTATTAGGTTGGCAACAATCAGTTGAGCTTCAATGACAAAAATAATAATAATGGATGACAAAGAACATAATTCCGTTTTTCATTAATTCGTCATTTTCGGGAGGTTTCAGAAGTACATATTTTCTCAGCTGTTAATGCATATATCCCTGTTTAACTACATACATATTTTACACATTTTAGTGCATAATTATGGTAACCCTAAAGATGACTTTTAATTAAAATTGAAATCAAAACCACCAACCTTCTTGCTGCTGTGAGCGTAATATTGATATGTTAAGATTTGGGAATTCACTGTTGTAAGCTGTGATATTTTTATGTTTCAGGACAAGAAAACTCTGCGAGAGTCAACGCCAGACAACTCTGTAGCTCACCTCCAGGAAGAGCTGATAGCAGTGAAACTACGCGAGGCTGAAGCAAACCTCTCACTTAAAGACTTGAGACAACGAGTAGGAGAGTTGAGCCAGCAGTGGCAGCGTCATCTGCAGGTAAAGTGCCAGCCTTGCATAGTCACCACTTGATCTGTACAATAAAGTTGTTGTCGACGGATGCTTGGCATTTGGCAGTGAAGCCATTGGTAGTATCTTTCTATTATGAATCCAACAGATAGGGCTTTGCAGGTTTGGAGATGATCTTCTGTCATTTCTTATTCTTTGTTACGGTAAATTCCTATTTGGAATACGTATATTGGCTAATGAACTAATTTCTTTGTCATGGTCCTCATGCCAAGTTGGTTTTGAGTCTTTCCATTTGATAAAGACAGTGTGTGAATAACACATTTTCATTATAGAAATGGAGATAAATGTATTTTTCAGAATACAGTATACTTAGGGATGTCATTTTATTGTGACTATTACACTTTTACTACGTCGCACTACTTTTGACCAATAAAACAGTACGAAAGGACGTCTTTCAACCAATCATGGCTGCTTATCTCACAATTTTATCGCGTCCCTAGCATTTGTTTAATTTTATCGCGTCCCTAGCATTTGTTTATTTTTATCACTACCCTAGCATTTGTTTCTTTGTTTGCCAACATTTCAAACTGCACTGTTCTGGACGTCAAAAAACAGAAAATTACAAACCACTCCAGTCGATGCACAGCACTTTCAAATATGACTCGCATTGGCATTCAAGAACAAGAATTAATAAAGATCACTGGTCATAGCTATGCATATTCCCTGAAACTCTATTTACAAATAAATGGAGAGCACCATTCGAAAATCCTGAATAAGTTGAGGGATACACCATGTACATCAACGAGTTCACTTCTTTTACGCACATGTCCAATATAACATCAACTGAACCACCAATCACTAAAACATTCAAATTTGAAAATTGTACTTTCAATAATTGTTTCTTTTAAAATTATTCATGTTTATTTTTTATTTCATCATTGTTAATTAAAATGTTTCTTGTTTATTTCATCATCTCTAATTAAAACTTTTCTAGCACTCGTTTAGGCCTATATTATTTAGGTTATGTTTGTTATATCTTCTGCTATATGATATGGATAGTCACATATCAGAGATTGTTTAATACTAAGATTTGTTAAAAATCATCTGTCAAGTGACGTTGATTACTGGGATCCGGATGATTGAAGTGGAATGCAAATGTTTTAATAAAAATGAAACTGAATCAACAAAGCCTTCTTAACTAGTAACCGTCACAGAGTTCAATGAAGATTCCATAGTTGGCACAACTGATAACAAGAAAACAGCTAATCATAACACACTACTGCCTTCTAGTGTAATGTTGAGATGGTACAATAATACATTTGAAGACAATTGTATTTTCGTAAGTCAATTAATATTTCATTGCATTGGAGTACTTTATTACGTCTAATCTTTATATACTTTCTTCTAATCGTGTAATAGTCAATTAAATCCCACGCGAGTTTTGATTTTCTCTAGACAAATCAGAACCTCTAATGAGATTACTGTTGATTATTTTACCCTGATTTCGGTCAATATTTCGTATAAAAAACAAGCAATTTCGCGCATATTTCGCACTGAAAAGATACTTAAAAATAATAAAATAACATTTTTTTTTATTGTTATTGAAACAATCCCTTTGAAACTAACAGGAAATTGTTTGCATCATTAATTATATTCATTATTATTATTATTATTATTATTATTATTATTATTATTATTATTATTATTATTATTTATATTTATGTTTTTCAAATATATCATATGTGATGAAGTCTATTACTTGCATACCTGATGGTCCAATGAATTGAATTGAATTGAATATGCTGTGAGATTACATCATATTGCTTACAATACTTTATTACAAGTAACTGAGGAAATTATTGTAGAACAATTATACGACGTCACATTGTAGGTACCTCATTCGTTTCGCATAATGTCTTGGATTTTCTCCTGCTGATGTACAGTACTACTGTTGACATTGTGCTACACTGGGCGTGGATGTATGTTTGCAGGAGCATCGTGTGGAGGCCACACCCCCTCCTGACAGCACTCCTAAGAAGTTACTCTTCTGGGAGAGTCGTGGAAACGAGACTCAGAGGCTGGAGGAAGAGCTGATGACCACGAGAATCAGGGAGATGGAGGTCCTCACGGAGCTGAAGGAACTGCGACTCAAAGTCATGGAGCTCGAGACACAGGTTAGAAGCAAGCTTCCAGCATTGATAAAGATAGACGACAATGTGTGCTTGAAACCTCTATACTCGAATTAAAGTAATAAAATACAATGTGCACTTCCTTTATCAGTGTATTTTATTTGATACAAGGCACAATCAATATATTTCCGAACTGCACATGTATTTGAATAATTTTTAGGAAAAATTGTTCCGGGGCCGGGTATCGAACCCGGGACCTTTGGTTAAACGTACCAACGCTCTACCAACTGAGCTACCCGGGAACTCTACCCGACACCGATCCAATTCTTCCCTCTATATCCACAGACCTCAAAGTGGGTTGACAACCGTCAAGCAACCAACATTGAGTGCACAGTAACTCTGTGTGACTTAAATTGTGGTTTTCTGTTAACGAACAGTGACGTGTATTATGCAAATCAAGCTTTACAGGAAGTTATACCTGATAGCTTGATTTGCATAATGCACATGTATTTATTTATTTTTTTTTTTTCCTCGCTGTTATTTATACTCGCTTTAACATCTTTGGTCATATCGCGAGTTAAACTTTTGGATGAAATCCAAAGGCCTGTGTACTATTGTTGTGAACTAGATGGCGACTGTATATGTGTTACTGATTTGTTATGAATATGATTTCGACGATGAACGAGGCCAGTGATATTCAGGGGTGTTGTGGCCCGAATTTCCTGGCATTTGCTTTACAGTTGAGGGAAAATCCTGAAAAATCTCAACCAGGAAATTCAACCCGACCGGGAATCGAACCTGGTCCCTCTGCGTAAGAGACCAGCGTGCTGACTCCTACACCACAGAGGTGGTCATGTATTTATTGTATCGTTAAACATACATGCACGTGTTACTAAGATCATTGCTTCCATACCTGTTGAGTCAGTCTATCAAACAGCGTCAGATTTTCTTTAAGAACTGAACTTCTACACGTAATTTTGTGCAAACATGTCAAGGACCTATTGCGATTTTTCTTGAAATCTCTCCATATTACGCCAATATGTAGCTAATCGGTGATGTATTCATTGGAGGGGGAAAGGAACTGGCCACCCTACCCCATTACCTCCTGGCCTAGTGGCCTCATTATGAGTGATGCCTTGTTGGTGTTACTTATTTATTTTTATTTATTTATTCTGGTAGAGAGATTTAAGGCCATGAGGCCTTCTCTTCCACACTACTAGAAGTAAAATACATAATAAAACAATGACAAAAATACGAAAGTCACATGAGTCTGCGTGAAAATTAATTTTTGATCCTACAGAATATATCTGTTATGGTAATAATTATTATTAGAGGAGAAAAATTAACTCCGGCACTGGTGATCGAACCTGGGTCCTTGGTTATACATACCAAGTGCTCTAACCACTAAGCTACGCCGAAATTCAATCCACAGCACCGGATCGAATCATCCTTCTCTAGTGTTTTTCCCTTTGTGGCCTTACTCCATGTTCGACATATATGTTGACATACAGTATATTAAGTCAACTGCCATTATACAATTGAAGAGTCCACTGCAAGAATGATGGATGTCGTTTGGAATACATTTTGCAGGAGAAGCAATTGAAAGTTGAAATGCTTAGCGCTCAAAGCTTAACTGAGATTTTCCGATCATTACTGGACAATGACTATCAGTGTTAATGCCATATAACTCTGTATGTACATTCTATATGTCTTAAGCTATGCATTGACAGTCTTGGTTCGTTTTCGACAAGAAAGTGACATCCATCATTCTTGCAGTGGACTCTTCAATTGTTACCATAACAGATAAATTCAGTAGGACCAAAAATTAATCTTCACGTAGATTCTTCGCCCAACAGTGCATATAGTGTGGAATCCCGGCCACCAAATCACTCAATTGAGTGCGCTCCTTGTATAATGGCAGTCCAATATGCAAACAATGCTCTTTTATTGTATTAATTTTATAATCTGACAATTTAAATAATTTTAAATATACGTAAACTTGCACAGATAAAGCTACGAATCTTGTGCTTGTGTGCTTGCAGGTACAAGTGAGCACGAACCAACTACGTCGGCAAGACGAGGAGAACAAGAACCTCCGTGAGGAGCTGGAGCAGGCTGCCAACAGAGAGCGAGATCATCTCACCAAACTGCGCGAGGAAAGTCACCGGTACACAGATCTCGAGTCCAAGGTACTGTCTTCTGCTCCTCATTTTGCACAATCAAGTTTCTATGTTTAATATATCATTTGAATTTATTTTCTTAGTGATAGACATTGTGTGATATCTGATAACAGTTGGCAATACTGACAAGTCGGCAAAATCGACAAAATTTGCTGTTTAGGAACTGTTCTTACGTGACCCTCACTATAATAGTACTATTATTATTATTATTGTTGTTGTTGTTGTTATTATCGTCACTACCACTAAATTGTCATCAGCTGCCACTGCTGGCTCAGAGGGAAAAGAAGAATAGAAATTTCTCTCATACGTTAACATATAAAGTCAATTTTTTTTTTTTTTTTTTTTTTTTTTGACGAAATAGACTACGGTATCTAATGTTTCTGACATTCCTGAAGGATGATGATGGTGATGAGATGTAAGACTTCCACAGTTTTCAATATGGTGCGAGGTTTTTGCAGCATCATGTCATCATGATAATTATTTATTTATTAATTTATACAGATTGATCTCTAAATCCTAATAATGGGACATCAGGAGCAGGGTATTATATTCCAAAATATCAAGAAAGTTATTTCATACCATGTTCATCCTCCTCCAGTCTTGACACTGAATTGCTAGCTATTGATGCTGCTCTTCAGTATGTTACTCAAATTTCTGAAAAATCTAGTTTCATACTTACCGACTCCAAGGGGGCTATATATAATATAATTAAATATGTACCAAACCTATATGCACATAGAATTGTTCCAATTCAGAAACAACTAAGTAAACTAAAAGAACTCCAATAGGAAATAACATTTCAATGGATACCTAGTCATTGTGGTATACCTGGAAATGAGAAAGTCGATAATATTGCAAAACAGGCAACATTTGCAACCAAGACCTCTTCAAGTGATATCTCTATCCAGTGCTTTTGCTTTAGTAAAGTCTTATTTTACAAACCTATGGATCAACAATTGGCTCTCTTCTGACAAAGGAAAAATTTTACAGTCTGTACAAAAGAAACCAAATGACCTGGAAATGTACAAAAACTTGCCCAGACATGTTCAAACATTTTTAACAAGAGCCAGAACAGGTCACATTGTCACTCAATTGTACCTACACTGATTTCACATTTTTGATAATCCTACTTGTCTGTGGTGATGAAGATCTGGAACACATTCTTCTATACTGTCCGTCCATAAACCACAAAAGAAGATAATTAAAATCATCAGTACCAGTTGCAATATATATATTGACTACACCCCAACTGTGGCTACTAGCAACAGGCATCTATAATGAACACCGATCAAAATACCCCTCATTTCTCGTGAAAAACAACAACTGAACAGACTACAGTGGACTTTATGTTGTCAGCAAACAGCTGGATACATTAACGGTCTTACTAATAAAAACTCTATATACAGACGTTTAACTGTCTTATACTTATACAATGAGTAGCTCGTTTATAAGTCGTTTGTAAATTCCTTACTAATAATCACTACATACGTCGTGTATAACAGTACAACTGTTACACAGCTACGTCATAGTTTCGTCATTACTTCGTTACGAAAGGTAATAGAATATCAGAGGTTCTCTACTGCATCCAGTAGAGCGCTCTAGTGTGGTGTGTTAAATATCGATAGTACAACTGGCTCTAATCGATTACCACACTACATTTTGGTCAAAGAGTACAAGCTACAGCAATATTATTCTAATAATTCTATGATCTTTGGTTTGTTCTTCTGTGGTTACAAGGCATCCATCATCATAAAATGACAGTCGATACGAACAGCTGTTAGAGGGGCAGCCATTTTTTCCCTATATACAACGCTTAAACAAGGGATTTCGTGTATATAACTACTGCAAAGCAATTCCCATTGTATAGTTACTGCCTGTTTATGCGTCCATAGCTTATTCACGGTTTATTAGTAACGTTTTCTGTCTCAACTCTGCATAAGTCTCGTATAAAAACTATACACGGTTTATTAGTAAGACTGTAAGAAGAATGATTGATTATTATTATTATTATTATTATTATTATTATTATTATTATTATTATTGTTATTACCGTTGTTGTTGTCGTCGTTATCGTCACTACAACTAAATTGTCATCACCTGCCACTGCTGGCTCAGAGGGAAGAGAAGAACAGAAATTTCTCTCAAACATTTACATATAAAGTTAATTTTTTTTTTTTTTTGCCAAAATAGACTACCGTACCTAATGTTTCTGATATTCTTGAAGGATGATGATGGTGATGAGATGTAAGACTTTCACAGTTTGCAACATGGTGTGAGGTTTTCGCAGCATTACGTCATCATGATAATTATTTATTTATTTATTCCTAGATGAAGGAGAAGCTGATGATGGCCAGGATCAGAGATGCTGAACATTCCCAGTACGTGGCAGAGCTGAAACAGAAGATCTCGTTACTGGAACTGAAGGTGAGACGCGCAGCACAATCTGATGAGACCGCAAATCACTTTAATAAGCTTTGCGTCTTCACCTTGACATTTCTTTTCACAGAACGAGGAAATGGTGACAGAAGGAGAGCTACGAAGCAATCTGGATGACAGCGAGAAGGTGCGGGAGCTGCAGGACAAGGTGGCAGACCTGAAGGCCGAGGTGTGTGGCACTAGTGTAGTCGCTGTTTTTCCCAATCTGGCCCAAATGCTTTATTCTGCTGCGCACTCTCTGCTTGTGACGTAGCACAATTGTATATACCCTGGTGCAGCTCTACTGATGACAGATTTCACTCAGTTTCTGTTCTTGTCTCTCTCACGTGGTCCGCTCTTCAGCCCCCCGTAATAACACATCCTGGGTGGCTGTTGGGCTTGACCATGCCTCATATTGTAAATATCTTCTTCTGTTTCAATCCACAACACATTGTTGGCTGGTCCAGTGGACTGATATTGTGTAAACTGTCTGTGTAGGTAACAGAAAATTTTGGTTTGTATTGTTTTTGGGAAATGAATTGATTTAATTTGTGACTTAATATGTATGAAAAAATTTGCTAATGGAATTAATATGTTTCTTGTGACTACTTTTGAATCAGCCGACATTGCTACATTGGAAAACAAATCTCCTATATGGATAGAATTGTTGAACAAAACAATGAAAGATATTTTACTAGAACTGATATGTGTTTATACTATCGTATATTTCTTGTTAACAGTTTGACAGATGTGAACAATAAATTCAAAATGGCACTTGATCTAAATGAGGGAGAAAGCAATGGCGAATTGTCTAAAACAGGGGAACATTATTTGATTTCCTCTGTTACTGGCATTGAAAAAGGAAATCACAGCATATCCAAAATTGGCTCTATATTCGTCTTCAGGTGATCAAAAAATGAGATGAGAAGGGATTCCTACTCGTTGGAGTCGTTACAGTCAGCCAAATCTGTGATACTGGATTTTTTTTGTACTATGTCATAAATGCAGAAACATTCGACGTTTTGGAGCTATGTATTGACACCATCATCAGGGAAGCTGAGTGAAGGAGAGCCTGTCTGTTGCATCTAATCCTGAAGAACAGCACTTGGTAATCGATCCAGTGCACACGGTTGCTTTTTTCCACCTTCTCTGGTGATGTAATTCATATATATATATATATAGAACTATGTCTATCTCCTCAGTAGGAATGGCAGGTGTGTAACTTGGGAATTGAGTCGCATAAAAATGCAACCCTCCTTTCCTTGTTCTAGTTGTATTCCTCTTGTTCTCCTTGTATTTACACTTTTTTTCCTTGCACTCCTTGTATTCCCGTTGTTGTCCTCATACTTTCTTTGTTATTCATGTATTCTCCTGTGTTTTCGTGGTTTTCCTTTTGTTTTCCCCTTATTCTTCTTATCTTCTCCTTGTTCTCCTTGATCTCCTTGTCTTCTCATCTTCGCCTTATTCCCCTTATTCTTATTGTATTCCCTTTTTTCACCTTGTCTTCCCCTATTCTTCTTATATTCCTCTTCTTTTCAATATATTCTCATTCTTCTCTTTGTCTTGCCTTTGTTCTCCTTGTCTTCCCCTTGTTCTCCTTGTCTTCCCCTTGTTCTCCTTGTCTCCCCCTTGTTCTCGTTGTCTTCCCCTTGTTCTCCTTGTCTTCCCCTTGTTCTCCTTGTCTTCCCCTTGTTCTCCTTGTCTTCCCCTTGTTCTCGTTGTCTTTCCCTTGTTCTCCTTGTATTCACCTTGTTCTCGTCTTCCCCCTTTTCTCCTTGTATTCTCCTTGCTCCTGTTGTCTTCACCTTGTTCTCGTTGTCTTCCCCTTGTTTTCGTTGTCTTCCCCTTGTTCTCCTTGTCTTCCCCTTGTTCTCGTTGTCTTTCCCTTGTTCTCCTTGTATTCACCTTGTTCTCGTCTTCCCCTTCTTCTCCTTGTATTCTCCTTGCTCCTGTTGTCTTCACCTTGTTCTCGTTGTCTTCCCCTTGTTTTCGTTGTCTTCCCCTTGTTCTCCTTGTCTTCCCCTTGTTCTCCTTGTATTCACCTTTCTCCTGTTGTCTTCACCTTGTTCTCGTCTTCCCCTTGTTCTCCTTGTATTCCCCTTGCTCCTGTTGTCTTCACCTTGTTTCGTTGTCTTCCCCTTGTTTTCGTTATCTTCCCCTTGTTCTCCTTGTATTCACCTTGTTTTCGTTGTCTTCCCCTTGTTCTCCTTGTCTTCCCCTTGTTCTCCTTGTATTCCCCTTGCTCCTGTTGTCTTCACCTTGTTTCGTTGTCTTCCCCTTGTTTTCGTTATCTTCCCCTTGTTCTCCTTGTATTCACCTTGTTTTCGTTGTCTTCCCCTTGTTTTCCTCGTCTTCCCCTTGTTCTCCATGTATTCCCCTTGCTCCTGTCGTCTTCACCTTGTTTCGTTGTCTTCCCCTTGTTCTCCTTGTCTTCCCCTTGTTCTCCTTGTATTCACCTTGTTCTCGTTGTACTCTTCCTGTTCCCTTTGTATTCCCCTTGTTCCCTTTGTATCCCTCGTTATATTCTCCTTGTTCTCTTAGTATTCCACTTGTATGATCGCACCCCCATGTATTTATCTGTAAAGATATGCAGCATAGTAAAGTTATTAGTGAAACTTTACGTGACACGGTCAAGCACATCTTTCTCCCACATAGAGATTTGCTTTCAAACCTTTTCACATACAGATTTGTTTTTCAAATTTTTCCACTTCATTTTTTAACATATGTTGAAATATCTGAGAACTACTCTCCTCCCCAATAAAATAATCGCGTCTTAAATCTGTCAACTCTGTTCAAACAAATTGTTCGTAGAGTCCTGTGTTCACACTGTCATTTTGAAGAGTATCTGGTAGTTAAGCACGTGTTGGGTAGGCGTAGCAATGAAGGCTGGTTGTTGTGGGTGGGAGCGAGCACTCTCTTTGTGTGCACCTCTGGACGGGGACTTCCGGCCTGCAGCCAGATGCCCCTGTCCTTCTTCCTGTTTGCTTGGCCGACTAGGCTTCACAGAAGCTTAGTGCTGCCACCGCGTGTACTAACATGGCCCTGTGTTTAGTTCCCCACGCCCACGAGTCCGGACGTTGAGCCGTGGAAGTGGCTGGAGTAAGTGCTGGAACACATGCTTACTTGCTTGTGCACTTGTGACACACTCGACATCACGGGGCACACACGTCTTGCTTGATAGTGGCAACCAGAAGGAAAAGAGAGCACTGGTAGTAAAATTCTGAGAACATCGGTTGATTTTGTTGAATTAGCAGGAGTCAGTTTTCTCATTAAAATAGAAACAGTTTCATCAACAGTGAAATAATTGAAAACAGTCCTGCAGTTCATGCATAGAACACTTAAGAAAACCATGAATATTTCATAGAAGCAAAAGTTATTAATGTTATTATATACCTACTGAAGTGTCCTGATTGGTCAGTTAGTTATATTAATGTTTGTCGACATAAAAACACATTTTTTGAAACTGAGAACACTAATATAAAAATGTATATAAAATGTGTATTTCTATATGTGTTTAAACATGAATTCATGCAAAATAATTATTTCTGGGAAAACTAAGAGCAAAGAAATAAAATGGTAGAAGACATATTATGCTAAGATTTCTTCCCTTAAAAGAACACCTTTCACCTTGTACAAACTGAATATCCATTACCAGAAAGGAATGGTAGATGTTATTTGCTGCATAATGGCAATTGTATTTCAATACTTTAATTGTTAATAAATCACTTTAAAGGGGAAGGTACACCATATTGGCCTGCAAACATTTATTGAAATTCGTTTTTTATAGCTCAGCTACTATGAAAGCTAAATGAACAAAACTTTTTATACTTTAGATACATACATTACACTTTATAAAACACTATTCAATGGCTAATAATTACCTGTAAAAATAATATCAAATTTGCATAATTATTTTTACAACTGTAATGCGTTTATACAATAAAATTTACAATTAATTGAATATCTCCACGATTCTTTTACAGAAATATTCTAAAGACCTACATCAACAACATAGTCTAAGATTTCTTACCTATTCCTTCAGGAAATATTTTTTTCTTAATAAAACATTTTAGAAAATGTATATTGAAGGTAATGATTAAGAAAAAAAAATATATTTCTTGAAGGAATAAGTAAAAGATCCTAGACTATGTTGTTGAGGTAGGTCTTTAAAACATTCCAGTAAAAGAATCATGCAGATATTAAATTAATTGTATATTTTATTATGTAAATGCTCTACAGTTGTACAAAAAATTATGCAAATTTGATATTATTTTACAGGTAATATCAGCTATTTTAATATTCTGAATAATGTTTTATAAAGTGTGATGTATGTATATTAAGCATGAAAAGTTCTGTTCATTTAGCTTTTATAGTAGCTGAGATATAAGAAAAAATTAATTTCACTGAATGTTTACAGACTAATGATGCACCTCCCCCCAAATTTAAGAGATATTTGGCAATATGTATAATAATAAACATTATAGTCATTTCCTATTTCTAACCTAATTTTCATTATTGAAACAGTTAGTTACATTCTCGAGTCGATTCTATGTAGAGAGCATAGCTTATGTATTTTATTGTTTAAGCCCTACACAGAGTGATTCAAGAAAATGTGCCATACTGTAGGATCTGATATTTCACATCATTGTGAAGAATAAAGTTCATATATACATGTGTCCGATTTTGATAGTTTTGGATAAAATCACGGTTCTTTCTTCCGCAACACGCATCCCTTGTGAACTTCTCTCTCTTTTTCTCTGGACGTCTGGACCTGTGTGTGTTACAGTACAGCTGATAACAGCGACACAAAGTCTCGTGACAAGAGGGTCAGGGTTAGAGATATTGCAACACTGGTACAACATATCTATCTAGCATCCAAACAACTTAAGTTTGGGAATACAGTGTGTGCAGTTCACACTCAGGCAATTTCATGTATTTCTGCAGAAGATGGGGTCTTTGAAAACCGGGTTCAATATAGATTTATCAGGTGAGTAATAAATGTGAATGTTCTGTTACTGAATTTATAATACATCCAGTAACATTCTCGTGAATAATTTAAATGCTTAAACCTTTATAATTTCCACGTTTATGTTTAACATTCAGGAGGGTGTAACTCATTCAGTTTAAAAAATGAGACATATATTTACATGAACTTCTTTCATCACAATGATGTCAGAAATCAGAATGGCACAATCTTCGTGAATCACCCTGTATATTACTATTACTACAGCTTCATTCATTGTCGTACACTATACATGAAGACAGTGTATTGTCATAGATTAAACATTTGTTTCTCCTGGTAACTGTACAAAATAGCATCCTCAGGTACTAGAACAAATAGATGACAACCTTATCAATTAACAGGAAACAAGGATAAGAACATATGCACATAAAATAAATTTGAGAATTGATTAATTTCAAGGAAAAATTATTCCAGGGCCGGGTATCGATCCTGGGACCCTTCGCTTAGGACACAAATGCTCTCCCAACTGAGCTACTCCAGGAACTATACACGACACTGTCACAATTTTTCCCTTATATCCACACAACTCAAATGGGCTGACAAGACTCCAGAACCCAACTTTGAGTGCACACAAATACTGTGTGACTTAAATTGTGGCTTTCTGTTAACGTACCTCCAGTAACGAATATATTATGCAAATCTGGCTTTCAGGTAGTAGCTCCCTGTAAAGAAGGTTTGAATAATTTGAAGGAAAAATTGTTCTGGGGCCGGGGACCGATACCAGATCCCAGAACAATTTTTCCTTGAAATTATTCAAACCTGCTTTACAGGGAGCTGCTTCCTGAAAGCCAGATTTGCATTTGAGAATTGATGTTCTCTACTAAAATTCTGTTTCTTCTTCCATACACCCTAGGTGCTAATTTCATGATAAAAATATTTAACCAATTTCTCCTCCAAGTATATGTCAGATGGTTGCCTGCAGGAGGCTTCACACAACAGTAGAATGTATCACAAAATGCTCCTGTCGAGTTGTCACAAGTGCTGCATGATCTCTTGAGTGTGGCATGAGTCACCTGGCAGATTTAAGTGATCTAACACGAATGCATGTAGTCTTAATGTGCTTTTAGTTGACGTTTCGAGCAGAGAGGTGTCTTAAGTCTGCCAGATCCCATTAGAAACTGCCTCTCAATAAGTTTAATTTTTTTTCTTAAGTTGCAAAACAAAATTGGTATTGTCGTCGGTAGGATTTTTCTGTTGAGTGAGACGATGTGATGTCTTTATACTTCAATCGATTGAAATAATTTCCTATACACAGCAAACTCCCGATCATTAAGGTATTTAGAAATCTAAAATAAATGACTAATCGAAAACATATAATTTTATTCAAATATATACTGTAAATTAAAAGACAGAACACACTGCATTATGACATTTCACTTCAGTTTGGCTTTCATGAAATAACCGTCCATTTTTTCTGTTTCAATTTATAATTTATACTCTGCTTGATAATGTTACTGGCTCTTTGCAGGCCTGTTTTATAATCTTTGGATAGTTTTGCTGCTGATTCACTTAGTTAATTAATGCGTTCCCTGGAATAATAGCTTAATGTACATTACTTCGTTTTTCTGTTTCCTGCATATATTGACTCTTCCTCCTCAAAAAATATTTTCCTCTAATAAACACTGTGCCTTCTAGAAATGTTTGATGCCCTGTATCGTAAATTCAAATTTTGCAGTTAAGTTCTTGTTCCAGAGAACGCCTCAATTTATACATAACTTCTACTTTCTTTTCTATAATAAAATAATTCTTTATATTTTCTGTCATTTCTGTCAACATAAGCACAACAGACAAAATAGCATTTGCAGTTGTGTTCTTAAATGAAAATTGTTGACAGGAATGAATTGTGAAATAACTCAGCTTTTACACTAACGTAACACGCGACTTTTTCTACGAAACTACTTCTTAATGACTGTGCAATTTGATATCATGGAACTGTCTTACAAGAATCATAACAGTTTCCCCACATTTGCACAATGCAAAGTTTTCATGAAATGGTTTCAAGAAAAAGAAACTGTATACAATTCAAGTTGGCAGTCACATGTTCCTCAATCATTCAGTTTGTTTTAGACTGTTTTATTTGTAAATATTAGTTCAAGTTAGCAGGTAATTAACCCTAAATTTAGTTTGGGAGTTAAAAAAATGTATAATGTTGCTTAGTTTTAAATTATCAGAACACAAGCTTTCATTACTTAATCTATACATAGCCTTAAATTTTTAGGTATCATAGAGTTCTTTTGAGGCGTCAGGAAATATCTGTTCAACATTTTTTACAAAATATGTACAGTATGTTTTTCATCTAGTGACAGGTACTCGACTTTGCATCATTCACCAAAGTGTCCACACTTGTGGAGTAATGGTCAGCACGTCTGGCCGCGAAACCAGGTGGCCCGGGTTCGAATCCCAGTCGGGACAAGTTACCTGGTTGAGGTTTTTTCTGGGGTTTTCCCTCAACCCAATACGAGCAAATGCTGGACCCCGGACTCATTTTACCGGCATTATCACCTTCATTTCATTCAGACACTAAATAACTTAGATGTTGATACAGTGTCGTAAAATAACCCAATAAAATAAATAAATTCACCAAAGTGCCCTCATTTATGAACAACATTCCGAAGCTGTAGTCCTTTCTGCACCATATGATAAAGATGATTAATGGAACTGTGATGGGCTGTCGGTAGGGGAAACGGGAATACCCTGTGAAAACTTACCACCAAGCACTCGCTTTGTCCACCACAAATTCCACTTCACCCACTGAAAAATCGCGCTTGGATTAGCTAGGCTGCTATAGCATCGGCTTTCTGTGCTGGTAACCTGGGTTCGAATCCCTGCAGGTTCAAGTAGAATTTATGAAGAAAGATTGTACTTGGTGGCGGGATTTTGTGGGGTATTCCCGTTTCCTCTACCAATATTTCACCATTGCTCCATTAATTATAATTATCTTACAGTGCTACGTAGTCCGTCTTTTATGGTGCATCAAGAGCAAAGCCTAGGACGGCAAAGAGAACTAAAGCTCGTAGATGACTTGGGTAAATGACGCAAAGTCAAATACACTGCTCCACCTATTTAGTAAAATGCGTTTGAATCTAAAGAAAGCAGCAAAACAGTACAATGTGGTCGGTTGCTGTGACGAGAATCCAAGCTCTCGTATACCAGTAAGGCATCATGTCACAAACACGTTCACGTCTGAGTATTTCTGACAAAGTAAATATTATTCAATGCCTTGAAAACGGCGCAAATATTAAGCTTATTGCTGGAGAGTTTAAGGTAATATTTATTTTATTTATTTATTCACTTTCTTACTTAATTACTTATTTATTTATTCATTTATTTATTTACTCATTTATTTATTTATTTATTACTGTATTTTATACGTAGATATATTCGAGGAAATAAAATTAATTTGTATTAATGTATCTGATTCACTTTTTATAATGAATTAACAACTCTTAAATACCCATTTCCGTAAGATCGATTTTTTACTGCCCATAATATGTCTTAACTTTCATGCTCTACTTAAACATGATGCTTGCCAATTGCAGAGGACTTGTTCCACTTGTAATATCTAAGTAGGTTGGCTTTCTCCAACCAAATTTCTTGGCTTAAAAATCGATAATGTGTTAAATTGGAAAAATCATATTCAAGAAATTACCCCCAAACTAAATTCAGCATGTTTTCCTATTAGATCTATGCAAAAGATAGTACATATCAATACCTTAAAAACAATATACTTTGCATACTTTCACTCGGTAATGAGTTTTGGAATAATATTCTGGGGAAATTCCACAGATAGTAACAGTATATTCCTATTACAAAAAAGAGTAATTAGAATAATAGTAGGTGCCAAATCTAGGGAATCTTGTAGGACTATTTTCAAAAAAACTACAAATAATGCCCATGGCTTGTCAGTATATCTTTTCATTAATAATCTTCCTCGTATGTAAGTAATCGTGAAAACTTCGTAACTAATTCAACAGTTCATAGCATAAATACACGTCAAAAAATGACTTTCATACTCCATCAGCAAGTCTATCGTGCTATCAAAAAGGAGTGCGTTATATGGCAGTAAACATTTTTAATAGCCTCCCTATCGATATAAAAAATGAAACTCAAAATATAAGATTATTTAGGGCCAAATTAAAGAAGTACCGGTACCTAATTTCTCATGCCTTCTATTCTGTAGACATGACATTCAATAACGCTTCATGAAATTGATACTAAAACTATATGTTGTACTAGTAGACTATATTGTAAATCTCGTCTGTATATATTTCATCTAGACTGTGACTATAAATTAAGACTTTATAATAGTATTAAGTTTTTTGACTTGTTCCATATTCTAGCTGTGAAGCAATGTATGAATACCATGGAATGTTAATAAATACAATACAATACAATCGACTGACCAGTGTAGGCCTACCTAGCATGGGATAAAAACATACATACTTTGTAAATAACTTCAATACAAATAGAAATCTAATTAATCACACTTGGAAATTTCACGAACAATATAATTCAGACACAAATAATCGGGAGTTTGCTGTATCTGAGTACTGAAGGAGAATGTTTAGGGTTGGAATAGTGTCTCCCAAATGCCTGCCAACTCCTCAGGTCAAAGCAAAAGCATGCAGGAAGGCATCACATCCAGTAGTTGCTTGTCTGATGCATGTTTCGAGCACCAGAGCAAGGATATGGCAGTGACAACAATGCGTGGTGTTCCAGATCATGAGGTTAGAGAGTTGGAAGGAGAGGTGGGTGGGTGGCTGCACCACGGCCCGTGTGCCAGCGTCCCGTTCGGCATCGGTCGACACCGAGAGCGAACACGACGAGACCTCCGACCTCCAGCTGCAGCTCAACAGCGACTCTTCGAGCCCGGAGATCAGCCCCACTGCTAGACGCAACGGTGAAACATCCAGCCCCAGCCTGGAAGTCTGATACAAGTTGTCGGGAAGCCCCTTCATTGGTTTGTTTTCCCGCTTTCTGTCCGTTCCTGAAGTCCCACAGTTTATGTGTAGCAGTGTTTATGTAAGAGAGAGTGTGAGAGAGATGGAGCGAGAGTGCTCGTTCCTCCAGCCGTTGCAACGGTGCGAGGTTTATTGACGGACGTCTTAATTTATTCTGGGACTGCCACGTGTGTTCCTGTGTTGTGTATATTTTGTGAGATGTAAATAGTGTATTTTGTGAAATCTGGACACCAATGGAAGAGATTGTATTACATGTTGTATTAATTTATTAATGCAGTTTTAGAAGAGTTTCCAATGACCGGCATAAAAAAGTGGACATCAGTATTATATGATGCAGTATTCAGTTACTATATCAGAATGTAGGTGCACACAGGACTTCAACTGTTCAGCTATGAAACAAATGACGCAAGTCTTGTAGCACACAACTCTACAGTGGGTCATGTGTACAAGCTAATGGTAAGTTTATATTCCTGTGGTGTTAACGTGGAAGAGGAATGACATCCCAGAAATAGGAATAAGATTATTGGCAAGAAATTTGGGTTGGACTTTTTCCATTACTGGAGAATACAATATACAGTAAAATTTCATTATAACGAACGCCAGTATAATGAAATATTCTGTATTACGAAATTATTTGCAGTCCCCTACCTTTTCTTCATATAATTTAATGTTGTTGTTGTTTTCTAATGCCAGGCGTTTGACAATAAAGTCATTTGACCTCTTGCTCTCCAATATTTTTCAAAGATATTATCATGACTAGCCACTGAAGCACAGATATTTTACCATGTTTATTATCAACATTCATTCACACATCTCTACTACACAAGGGCAGAAAAAATAAATTAACGGTTTTGAAAGAAACTTTTACTCAAATGTGACAAAATTTTGTGAACCTACGAACAAAATAAAACTGTTTTAACATATGTGTCGTACACTATTTTTAGACAGTCATTCGTCCTTGCTGGTATAGAAACAGTTCTCCCAACTTCTCTACAGCTGGATTTCCCTTATTGTGATAGGAAATTTTTATCACATTAAAAGCAGGCATTGGTATATTTCAGTGATAGAACATTTGACTGCAGATCGAAATTTTTTATAATTACATTTAATTCTTAATTGTTTCTTGTGGCTAATTCAATAAAATGGAGTTGAAGAAATCTATTTAATTTATATACTGGTACGTTTCTTAATGAAAAGAGTCATTTTTTTTTAAGCATTGTTTGAACTGCTTTATTGATCTGTTGTGATTGCTACCATGTCACATCTGGTGGAAATAAATTAACAATCAGTGAAAACAGTTGAAAGTCAGTGTTAAAGATGTTCTTTGCACTCGTGTTAAAAGTACCAGTACTTTTTGTATGCTACCATATAGCCAATAGTAAATATTTAACACACTTGCCTAGCGTTAAAAGGTCTATTTTTAGGAATGGCTGTGTAAAAATATTTTTTATGTGGAGGTTAATGAAAGGAATCTTTGCAGAAAATAACAAAACATTGTTTTTTTGCGCCTCCCTCCCTTCCAGCTAAGTTGCAACCAGAAAACCTCTCAGATAATCGAGAATATACATATGTATGTATGTATGCATGCATGCATGTATGTATATCTGTACATTATGATTATTTCTATGTGACCTTTTCCCAGAAGGTTACGCAAGAGTAGTGAAAGGTCACAAAAAAAGAATCATAATGAATGAATGAATCAGCTTGTTGGGGTCAACACAAATGGCGAAATCCACGTGACTGACCCAATTTAGCTATTTGTGATGATCCTAAATAGGATAATTTTAACTTCTCTCACTTTTCACATGGAGACAGTATGTATATTTTTTCACCAGTAATGGAGAAATCCCAATCCAATCTGAATACTCTACCATTGCTCTCTTCCTCATTTAGGAAGATTAGCTGCTGAGGTGAGATTTTCCGGAGTGTGAGGTTTTGAAACTTAATGTACAGACGTAACCAAATTTTTAAAGCAGATTGCGATTTTAGGGTGGTTGGAGATGAAGATTTCTCTTTCATTATAGAAAACTTCTCCCCCCCCCCCCCAAGTGTTCATACATTACTTATTCCATCCTGCACTTAATTTTATTAGAAAATGAATGTGTATAATTTAATACAATTTTATTGTCATTACATTATAATAAACATATTTTTTTTAAGTTAACACTTTTCTGCAATTTAGAGATATGAACATTACCGTTACTTTATGAACTCGCTAAGGTTAATTCATTTCTGTATCTTTTTTGTTTTCCAGTATTTAATAATGACGTGTTTCAAAGTTTTAAAGCAGCTGTTCGAGAGAGAGCCATCTCCCTGGTCTCCTTAAAAGATAATTCGTGCGCTTTATTAGAGTAAAACACACTTTTAACACATTATTGAGTAGATAAGTCTACATATTGCATAACTTGAACTTTTTGATATTGATATATTGTGCATCATCCTTTAGATATAATTATTGGCTTTATTCATTTTATATTAATATTAATGAGATACTTACATTGCGTTATAGATTACACCAGAAATTTTGCTATTTTTTTATTCGGGATAGCGATTGAAAAATGCTCGACAGACAACACATCATGAACAATGATCGGTTGTGAGATGGTTAATTCCGATCCTATGAAATCATGCTTGGTCGGAAGAGAGGCGTTGAGTCATTCATGACGTCACATGAATGAAAATGAATTTATTCGTTTTACAATTTAATATTATCATTATGTTCTCGAAATATTTATAATTTTGTTTTTCGGTATTATTGTTCTATGTTCATTTAGTGAATTTTAATGTTTCAGTTTGAATATTGCTCAGAACTCACTTAAAACAATACCATTTACTTAATTTTTTTGTTTACACAAATAGATTTTACATAGTTGATCTCTTGTCATCCATAAGATGGTGGCACAGTCCACCCAAAGAAGTTCGAATTAATTTGAGTTATAACCATTAATTAATCAAACTATTACAGCAAAGCTCATTCTCATAATTAATTAAGAAATCCATTGTGGTTATGTCACTTTTTCCGCATAGCCTGAAAACATGTTTGTCTTAAACGTAATTACTACATAGAACATTATTAATAAAAGCAACATTAGGCTATATCTGTATTTATAGATTGCAAGTCGTTGCAAAATATTTATGAAGAATCTTAGCAAACAAGTAATAGTGTAATATGTAAAGACCAACTGGTATGACAGTAACTCGTTACAATTACTTATGCTTATTTTTATGCATAATTGCCAACATTATCTTATTTTTTTAGGATCTCCCGTATTTTTCTAGACTTCCGCATTATTTACACCATGCAAAATCATTATTATAAGGTAAGGCTGTTAGTATTTTATATTTTTACATTAAAAAAGTTTAGTATCAAAATAATTGATAATTAAAACGGGCATGATTTTTCATTTGTTAGCCTGTCAGTGACATGAGGTTTTTTAATGAATTGGTAGACAAGCATGATAATAATTGGTAGATTAGAAAATTGGGTGTTAAATTTTAAATTATATGTAAATGGACATGAATGTTTACTTAATCGCATATATATGTCAGACATTAGAATTTCTATTAATGAAATGCCTTCTTTATATTGTAAACTATCATATTGTGCAGTTATAATAATTATAATGTAAAATTATGCCAATCCGTTGTGTAAAAATATATCAATTGCCTAATTGAAAATTTTAAAGATTTCTTGATCTTCCCTTGCAAAAAAAGATTGGCAACCTTGATACCAGTGTGTTAAAATGAAGTTCACAAGTGGTACCAGTACCAAAACATATAAAACTTTTTTTTATTTAGATAATAACTATATAATACTTCCGCTAGTTTAATGCAGTTACAAGTAAAATGTAACTGTTATTTTAATAATTTGGTTATGTCTGTACATGAGCTTCTTGTCTTTATGATTAAATCATCATTGGAAAAGTGATGTTTTGGTAGCTAATGTACTCAACATCTTTGTCTTTTGTATATGTCCGAATATTTGATATTATCCCAGTTCTGTTCCTTGTATAGCATTACCAACTTTTGATTTCTATTTGGAGCTGACATTGCCACTAAACTTGCTTATAGTCTCTGAAACAGCTAAACCAGTAGCAATTTTTTGTCACCTACAGTCTAGATTCTAATTTCTTTAGCAAAAAAAACTGGAAACTAGTGTAGTATATTAACAGTTTCTCTTACGTCAGAGCATGGTGAATGCAGTAAGAGAAAGTATAACATTAACGTACACTTGAATTTCTTCGGTCAGTAATCAAATCTTGGATGGTGTGTACAAGTTTCAGAACCTTCATTATGATTTTAGTATCATATACTTTTTTTTAATGAAGTATATTTAAGGGCACTGGGAAGTGTTTTAGGACTAAAAATAAATTGAAGAATTTTCATTTTTCCTTCAAAAATATAGAAACATTTGCTTAACATATATATATATATATATAGTTCCCCCCCCCCCCTTGATTTCGGATATTTAGAGTTGGAAAATGAGGTTTTAAAAGTGGCGCTCTGGCTGCCACACCCATTGCCGTGTTTTTGTTTTATGTCTTTTTTCGTAACTTGTGATTTTCCAACTTCAGAAACTATTTAATAATAGAAGGCTGATTTTTTTTCTTTTGCTAAATTTGATTATTCACTTAAATAAAGAAAATACATCTAAAAAAATCATTTAAATTAGATTACATAAATTAATATATATATATATATATATATATATATATATATATATATACATATATTAATTATATTATATGAATAACTTGCAAAATCTTTTACCTCCAATGGCAAGGTTTAGAAAAACAGAATAACAAATTTAAACAGGTTATGATTCGTAGTTTTTTTAGAAAAGTTCACCTATGTTAATCGATATGTGTTCTACTGTGATTTTGCATATCATAATTACACTAAATTTTAAACTTTAAACACATTTACTAAGAAAATGCTGATGAATAAGTGGTAACATTTTCATGATCCTTGCTCAACATATTGCAGATATTTAATTTTGAAATTCTTATATCGATCGTCTAGTTCAAAAGTGCGACAACTCAAAAAAACAAGTTTTGAGATATCTTCAGTTGAAAGTTTCAAATAAATCACCTAGAAAGGAACAGATTTCTGGTTCATAACCACGACAATTAGAAATGAGTCAGTATTCAGGACGAGTTTATCACAATCTTCCAGTTCATTATTAATACATTTCGAAATGTACTAATAATGAATTAGTGAAGTCCATAGTTATAATTATTTCTAAAGCAGTTTATTTAGTTTTTTTTTTCTTTTTGGTTGTAAATATGGCGTCTCAATATTGAAATAACTAAAAAATGGCAATTTTTGAGTTGTCGCACTTTTGAACTGGACGATTGATATGTTAACGTGAAGAAAGCATGCAGAACATCTCCCATCGCCCTTAAAGAGTTTCCAACTTTTGATCTCGATGACCTGACACTTCTGAAGAATCTTTCTGTAAATTCGGCAAAGTGATTATTATTGCATAAGCCCATCAACAATTAATGTTCCCTGAATTGGTCATGTACGGTTGCTATTTCTGTAGCTCTTTGCATATGGCATCTTTTCAATTGTACAAGAGATTTATAATTAATTGATTAACTAGTGGACTTACTCGTGTTAATATGTAAGACACTTACAAACACAAACACAAAAACACGCAAAACACAACACAAACACAAGAACACAAGAAATACATCACACTAACATATGAAAACAAAAGCACACATAAGATCGCATCTTCATTCAGAAAACCGAAATACAACATAACATACAGAACAGAAAACACACTACAAAGACATCTCATCACACAAAAAACACAAACAAATAAATACGACCACACAGGTGTATACAAACTCACATGTAATAGTTGTGATAAGTTCTACATAGGACAGACAGGCAGATCATACCAAACACGCTACAAAGAACACATTAAAGCAATAACCAGAGGACACAATACATCTACATATGCTGATCACATAACCAATACTAACCATACATACAGTAACATAAATACGGACATGGAAATCCTACACATTCAACCCAAGAACCAAAAACTCAACACACTAGAACAATACGAAATATACAAACACACTAAAACACACCCCGATCAAATTCTCAACACACAGATCAATTTCAGTACACACACACTATTCGACTCCACTCTTCAACACCTTTCAACAATAAAACACACCCACTTAACAGGCAGAGAAGTTCGAGATGACGCCATGATCTAGTAGGCTCTGAGGATGGTGCGTGAGCACTGAAACAGCTGTAAGCCGGATAAATCTTACATAATTAACACGAGTAAGTCCACTAGTTAATCAATTAATTATATTCAAGTGTTAAAAGTAGTGTACGCAAGATTCAAAATGGATTATCAAGAGATCTATTATGAGTCTGGTTTGTACCTGTGATAAGTAGGTAATTTGCCAGTATTTAATCCCAGAGAATGCCTTCTATTTCTGTGGTGTCCTTCCTTGTCCACAATTGTGCATTGTGGTTCTTTGAAGGTAGGCTACTGCACTATTAAATACCACAGGCTGGTTCTGGACCAATAGACACACTGATATGTTATGATCCATTGCAGAAGTGTGTACTGCAGACTAAGTCTCAATGTTGCAAACACCTTCTGACTGTATTTGTCATCTTACTACTCGTTAACTCATAAAGGAGAGGTTGTCATATCGATGTTTGATGTATTTGGGGAATTTTTTAAAATGAAAATACGTTGAAAATAAGAGGAGACACATGTCCCGATTTCCCTCCCATAGACGCTGGTTCTTCCGAAATATAAAATAAATTTGAGTCAGTTTTTCGAATTTTAAGCATGTACAGTTATTCCAAACCTTGGAACTTTTTTTTTTATAATGTATAAAAAAAAATGAATAAATGTGTACTTCGACATTTCACAAATACAGTAGAAGCCGAATATAGCACAGTACGAAATACTACAGATTCTGTTATAACAGTGAAGAATATGTCCCCCGAGAGAACAGTACCATTATTAATTATTTATTAGCAACATTCTGAGTTGTTACAGATTCAGTATACTTGAATAATTTCAAGGAAAAATTGTTCCGGAGCCGGGTATCGATCCCCGGACCCTTCGCTTAGCGCGCGAACGCTCTACCGACTGAGCTATCCCAGGAACTATACACGACACCGTCACAATTTTTCCTTTTATATCCACACAACTCAAATGAGCTGACAAGACGCCAGAACTCAACTATGAGTGCACACAATACTGTGTGACTTAATTTGTGGCTTTCTGTTAATGTACCTCCAGTAACGAATGTATTATACAAATCTGGCTTTCAGGTAGTAGCTCCCTGTAAAGCAGGTTTGAATAATTTCAAGGAAAAATTGTTCCGGAGCCGGGTATCGATCCCGGGACCCTTCGCTTAGTGCGCGAACGCTCTACCGACCTGCTTTACAGGGAGCTACTACCTGAAAGCCAGATTTGTATAATTCAGTATACTTATTTATTAGTTTCGATAGAACGATTCTGTATTCTACAATTTATCACTAAATCTATCTCAAGTTGAGAGGGAGTCCCTTGCCATTCTTACCATCCTAATATTGTAATTCCACATTTCTCAGTGTTTTTATTCTGAATAGTTTTGTGAAGTGCACGGAATTCCTAGCGGTTTGAAACCAGTTAAGTACTAAATAAAGAGTTATATAACTCTGCTGCAGCCGATTTTGGTAATTCTCTCAGGAGACTTCCTTTACATAGATTTCTTGTTTTTAGGCTCCTGTATCTGGTCACTAGCAACCCTATAGTCGCGTAATATTGAGTCTTGAGTTCAGTCCACATGTGATGCCCCAGAAAAGAAAGGTTTTCCAGTGAGCCACAAATCGTAAATAATTTACTGTGTGAAGGCAAGTTTATCACGTGGAGACTGCATCCCAGAAGGAACAATAAGATTGACGAAAGAAGAACTTAAATTTAGAAGTTTTGTCCCTCTACAGGTCAGGGGTGAAGAATGTCTCCCAAAAAGCCGTGTTATATTGGCCTTCTGCTATTTAACCTAAATGAGGAAAAATGTTTGTTTAAAAATCAAGAATTCACCACTGTTTTTAGTTTCTTGTTGTGCGCAAATCTCCATCTATATCCTCACAGCTAAACTACAGCTTCAGTTGTTGTTTCTTCAACACACGATAATTATTTGCAATCAATTTATAATACTTTATTTAAATTTAAGTTTATAGTATATTCTTTTAATGTTGAACCATTTTAAGCTATAATACATTACGACATTTATTTCCATTGACAGTAAAATTTTTTCTATAATTATGAAACGAAATATAATTTTAATTGTGATTTTGATTTCGTAACATAATAGTAATAACATATTTTTGCCTTTAAAATACAGCACAGCTTCAATAACATCCACCTTATTCACAGATTCCATGCTTGTCAGAATGCTAGCAATAAGCTAGCACCATCCTTGTCACTTGCCATGCTTTTAACAAGTAAAACTTTTCAAAACGTGAATTTTGAATTACTCGATTGCGTTAACATAAATGTCAGATATGATACATGGTTCATGCAAATAGCTTATAAAGAAAATAGCATAAATTCGATCTAAAAAAAAAGTGCGACAATGATCCTAGCTCACTCTGGTGGCATGAAGTGAACACTAATAGCCCGTCCTGATCAGCTGTATAGCACAATGTGAAAAAGGTGTTGTTAAAAACAGTATTTTTTACTTTAACACATCTTCAGAAAAAAAAGTGAAACTACAGAAATTAACTCACATGTCAGGTCTAAGTAAAAGAGGTACTGTTTGATAATGTCATTCATCATTTAAATCTCACAAAGAAAGTGATTTAAACCCACAGTGTATATTTTATTGATGTCAAAAACACTATTAAATAGTTCATAATCTATGTTAATACAATAACATTCCGTCTAAGACTTTTTTTTTTCCTGCAAGTTACAATACACATAGGGTTACCATATGTCAGCATTTAAGAGAACAAGTCCGCTTTTTGATAATAAAACAGCCGTCCTCATACGTTTTTGGAAATTCTCTAATTCGTCCGCATTTTCCCATATTGAAGTCTTATTATTCATTTTTGTTGTTTGGTCTCATGTTGCTGTGAGCTGTGAGAAACGTATTGCAGCGTATATGATTGTTAAACGTGTAAATACTGTTCATCCAGATATATCCTTCATTTCCTTAACTGTAAATAGCAGTGGACTTATCAAGTAAGTTATTAAATTTCATGGATGCGACTTACCATCGATTCTGTGAAATTTAATGTACACCATTTTACATGCAAACGTATGTTTGACTATTAGTATAGTAAGAAAGAATTGTTAAAGATATACCCATAAAGTTATATAAATGACGAAGTTGGTACAAGGAGTTCGTTGGTGAGAGAAATGTTTCAGCATTTTCACATTTCAGAATATGGTAACCCTAAATAAACATCACTGTAAACTGCTAGTTGACACTAGAGGCAGGTACTGTCTCACACAAAACATGTATTATCTTGACTATTACACTTTTACTACGTCATACTACTTTCGACCAATAAAACTGTATGAAAGGACGTCTTTCAACCAATCATGGCTGCTTATCGTACAATTTTATCACTTCCCTAGCATTTGTTTAATTTTATCGCTTCCTTAACATTTCCTTTTATAACTACCCTAGCATTTGTTTCTTTGTTTGCCAACATTTCAAACTGCAAATTCTTTACGGTACTATAAAACATGCTTTGCGATCGTAATTTGTTTCCTGCATAGATTAGTTGACTGAAAATGGCAGCTCCGTTCAAACATTTTGGTGATTTATTGTATTAGAGTACTATATTTTTTCTAATCTTTATATACGGTACGTTCTTCTGTTTTTATCACCTCCCTACCATTTGTTTCTTTGTTTGCCAACATTTCAAACTCCAAATTCTTTACAGTGCTATCTGAGAAGATAAAAAAGAAGGTACCGGTACTGTAAAACATGCTTTGCAATCGTCATTTGTTTACAGCATAGACAGTCAACTGAAAATGGTGGCTCCTTTGAAACGTTTTCGTGAGGCTAACGTTAATTGAATAGAATTTCAGTAAGTGAATTAGTATTTTATTATATTAGAGTACTTTATTTCTTATAATCTTATATACTTTCTTCTAATTGTGTAATAGTCAGTTAAATCCCACTCGAGTTTTGATTTTCTCTAGATAAATCAGAAGCTCTAGTGAGATTACTGTCGATAAACTATTTGGTTTATGTACCTCTTACCCAACACTTTCGAAATATTACAAACCTGCTATGGTGTACCAAAGCCTGAAGCACTACTGCTAGAGACATACAGTACTGCAAAAATACATGGGAAAAGATCTAGGGGGACTAGGGCTGGGAGAGAGTGAGGACACGTGTTGTCTTACTTTCTGTGTATTTAAAAAAAATGTAAACAGGTCTGTGACATCAATGTGACAACTTCTCCTTCTAACACGACAGCGGTCAAATAATTCTGCTGTTGGAATTGTTGTATGTATTTTGTGTGCTCTGTCATTCCGATTCTGCAGATGGTAGCACTGTATTAAGATTATGTTAGTTGAAAGTTGACAGGAAAAGATGAAATACTCACAGTTAGAATAATTTGCTTACAGGTTTCATTTGTAGCCTGCATTTCGTTTTTGTAATGGGAATTAGCGATGTACTTACGTTTTTTAACGATTCTTACATATATGTGGATTCTATCTTTCTACTGTTAACTAGACATTCCATCCACGCGATAGACTCTCGGTAGCTATGTTCGTTTCTGTACCTGTATTTCATTAGTTGGGAAGTTGCCTGCCCTGCATTTAGGTTTCACTGGTGTTCAACTTGTGGGTCCATCTAATATATTGACTTTATTTAGTCTCAATAAATGATTATAACTTTACAAAGGACTTAACACTCATTGATATCCTTACCCATGCTTTTATTTTGGTAACTTCACAGAGAGCTGCTATGATTTCAAAGGGCCAGTGAAATGTTTGTTGTCTGATTGATATAAAATATGCCATTAGATTAAATATATATATATATTTGCTCAAAAATATAAATGTAATATTAAAAATAAAATGTTTGAAAATGTAAATAGCTCATTTTTTTAACTTTTCGTCGACCATCGATTTAATCTCTGAAAGTGTAATATTAGTAAATGATTCGTTTATCTTCATCATCATCATCATCATCATCATCATCATCATCATCATCATCATCACTACCACCACCATCATGCAGTGACATAATAAAAATTGCATATGTATGTTATTTCCTCCTATCTGTATACCAGTGTCTATTGCTTTGAGTTATAAAAACTTCTTTTTAATCCTGCTTTTAACATACATGACATTCTCGGTGATGTTTTGGTTGTCAGCTCTCAAAATATTTTTCTGGATTAGCTGTGCCACGTTAGAAATTCTATTCCAGTAACGTAGGTTGACTAGATTTTTTATGGTCCAACAGGGATATCGGCAATTTCAAGAAAAACCACAAACACTTATCTAGTCACTATCCATTCATTCATTCATTCATTCATTTATTTTATTCCATAGATCTTACATGAGCAATGAAGCTTTAAGATGTGGAACATGTCAACATTTTACAATATTACAATTACAATTTTTACAAATTTTTATAGTTTTACAATTTAGTAATTTTCTACAATTTTTACAATGTTGCAGAAATGACATGTAACAGTAGATACAATATAGAACTTTGCACACTAAATTTGTAGAATATCTTAACTTTCTGAATGAAATGAATAAACACATAACTTCTATACATAATTATGGCCACTAAGAATTCAATTTCAGTACTGACGCATGTATCGAAGTCTTTCACATGATATTGTACACACTGAATTCTAACACACACATTTTACAAATACTTGTCTGAAAAATATATCTTTTTAAGGATCTGTTCATTCTCATACAGCTTCACACTAAGTTCTTCACATGAGAAATGAAAGTTTGTTTTCACTTGTAACAAAGCTGTTTCAATTTTCATTCTTGACTTTTCATCAGTTCAGATTGAGTTCATTGTGGAGAAAAATCTTTCAACTGACGAATTACTGACTGAAAGACACATGATTAATGACACTATTTTGAGAAGATTTTCAAATGGAATTGATTTTTTTTTTTTTTGAAATGTTGAAAAACATCACACCAATTTTCACCTGTTGGTTTGTCACAAAACTTTTCATTTTTTGAACTACTTAAAAATGGATGCTTCCGTGTAATGCGAATGAAGACAAAGATGGTGTATCGTATGTTCTTCTCAAAGATGTAAATATCTAATACCGTGCTTGCTGGTTCTTCTGTCTCATACTAAGAACCATTCAGAAATGTGCGTGAATCACAGCAGTTTCATCACGATACTTAAATATTCATGTGTAAAATGTCATTGAAACAAAATCAAAATTTCTGGGGACAAAATTAATTTCCCGTGACAAAAAGGGGACATTTGCTCCCCGGGTACAGCAACTCGAAACTGGGGTCTGTCCCCGGAAATCAGGGACGTCTGGTCAGCCTACAGTAACTATTTTCTTGTAACCAGTGGTATATACAGGTATCATCATGAGTAGACTGCAAAAGCTTATACACTAAAAATACATTATAATGCAGCAAAATTTACTACTTAGCCAAAGTATTTCATGAGTTGCTGCTTTATTCTGATCAAATATAAAATATTTGTATTAGAAACATGGTAGTATTAAAATAATAGCATTAAGTAATATTAGTTAACGCTTATGCACTAATTTTCACGAGTATTTATAATGAAGATTATACACGTGTTATATACAACGTTTTATGCTGTACACTTGATTGACTGACTCCGGTTTCACTTGCAAACTGTTTCACAGATTTCTGTGGTGGACGTGTAAATTGTTACTGTTGCGGAGATAGCTGCAGTTGTTGCTGTTACAGGTCGCCCAGAATGTCCTTTATACACATCATTAGCAGTACCATTGGCTCCGAATTTGTGCCGAATACGTGCAATTGTTAGTGTGTCGGCAGCATTGTTTGAAACTCGTTCTGCCATTGTCGCCGTACCTCGCTAATGTTTTCAAACTTAAAATATCACTTCCAAATCGTCTTCCGTTGTTCGAACGACAACCATGTATCAACCATTTTGTTTTCACACTACACCTGCGCACTCATCTGGTCACTGCCAACTAACAATATTAAGCTACAATTTCTCCGAAGATGAGAATTTTATCTCAACTTTTCCAAAGTTATTGATGAACAAAAAGTGTATACTTTTTTTTTGGGCTGCTCTGTATACATAAAAATAGCAATAACTCTTTATAAAAAAACATCTGGGAATATAATACCTCGAGAAAACAAATATTGTTTTTCTAGTTGATTTTACCGCACTTTATCAATTGCTATGGTTGTCTAGCATCCAACTGCTATGGTTATCTATACTTGTTTTTTTGAAAGATGGGACATGACAGTTAAGCGGCCGAGCTTTGAACTACAGTGCTATGTTGCCAATATGGACTACCACGCTGTCAGCTGATGGAGGCTAGCAATTGTTGTTAAGATGGCTGACGTTAAAACATTCATTGACAGGTTGACGCGAAGGTAAGAAAACAATACAAAAATCGACAGAGAATCAAAGACAAAACGTACCAATGCTAACATTGTGTGCACAATAAATGTCACCAAGAGAGCTGTTAAGCACTCACCACGTGGGAAAGATAAGTTTGGCAACTCAACCGTTGTTACCATAGCAACAGACCTAACACGCTATGTGACATTCAGTTGTTTTTCCGATCGCAACACTCCTGTCATATCCCATCTTTCAAAAAAACAAGTATAGCATCTGAGTGAGATGAAGATGATAATGCTAGCGAGATGAGTCCAGGGTCCAAAACCGGAAGTTACTCAGCATTTGTTCTTAATGGGTAGAGGAAAAACCTGCGAAAAACTTCAACCAGGTAACTTGTCCCAACCAGGATTTAAATGCAGGCCTGCTCATTTCATGTTCAGACGTGCTGCTAATCCACAGTGATGGACAGAAGACAAACATAATAAATTATGAAGCACTTCTTAAAGAAAATTGTAGAACGAAAAATGTTTAATGGAAATACATGAATGCACTAAAATTATGCATCAAATTACGTACAAACTCTTCACTTGTTTACAAGGAAAGGAAGCTCATCTAACCTAATCTAAACTATAAAATCTAATCTATCCTAACCTAATCTAGTTTTAACTTAAATTTAGTGAGGAAGGGAGAGCAATCTTTCTGTGGGTACTGGCAAATTTTCATGGACAGTGCTGGTCCTGTTCTACAGTATTGATAGATCTCTGTAAGGTAAGTGATACAGATGGTCAAGTTAAGCGACAGACTAAAAGACATATTTTTCAATAGACTGCAATATATAATTTAAATATGCTCCCACTTATTCATTCGGGGTGCCTACGGATGTTTAAGAATCTGGATAACCTGGAATTAGCTTGAAATTTATATTTGAACCTGGGTAACCTGGAAAATATCGGTATTTGAATTTAAAATTCTTCCATGATTTTTAATTTTCCTTTGGCCAGTGATGAAAAGTCGATCAATTCATAGAACTGCTAAATTTATGGACATTGTTCCAGATATTATGTAACATTAATAGCATCAGGTAGTTTTTTTTTTTTTTGAGTGCTTATTTTACATATTTTATTTTCTTTGTTCCTGAAGTGTAAGAAAGCTAAGAAAAATTTTATCTTACATAAACTGTTCGAAAATTTAAATTGTTAATCAGATATACCCAGTGCTGTCATGGTAGTTTTTCTCTTGGCCATACGCCCCCACCCCTTGAAATATATTTTACTCTCCTCTCCCTATCTCTCTGACTGTCATTTAATGATTTTTTTTTAAATATTAAAGAAGAAGTAAAGATATTGTTTTACTTTACATTTTAATTGTACAACAAGCTTGATTTAAAGAATACACCGTGTAGCCCCACCGTAGATGCTAGATGCAAACTTGTCTCGAATCTTGGAGTGTGTATTTGCAGCACTTCTGATTTTTCAACTATTATTTTATATAATTCTGGATTCCAGTGCTGCACAGGTGGACAATTTTTGTTTATGAACATCAAACAAAATACATTAGGAACAGCAAGAGATGATCTAAGATCCGTACAGATCTCCCATATGCCATATGACTCTGTGCAAACAAAATTTTCTTTTGCCCATGCGATTAATTAAAAAAATTGTAGGTTCCCATACGATGTATGGCCTCCATGACAGCACTGGATATACCAAAAGCAAGTCCTTTTCTTTACATTTTATTTATTGCACATAATTGTTATGCGAATTAATAAAAATACTGCCGCATATTGGAGGAAAAAAAAATATATTCTGCAAAACCTGGAAATATAAAATCAATATCTAGTACACATCCTGTCGTTGTAAGAGAATAGATAAAGAATTTTTTGGGTTGAGAGGCCGTGATCTACTGTTGATGTTACATCCAGACTTTTCACCTAAGGCTACAGTAGACATCTTCAATGGTGAGAGATGCAGAGCGAAGTCTATCAGGGGCAATTGATACTGTGTCATGTGTCAGAATTTATAGGGATGGGGCATGGTTTACTATTGTCTATGCTATCCATGCCTGAGGGTCCAATGTTTTCATTCGGGGCAATGGTGTTGGGTTGTGGTGGATGCTTAGATTTCATATGTGAACATCTTAGAGCTGCTGAAGGTGCTGATGGACCATTACGTGCTTCTACAACTTTAAGTTACCTGTTTATTTATACCACCGCATCACTGATAATGCCTTTTTTTGAGAAATAGCCTCCTCATCATTCTCTCCCTCTCGCTTGTTCCGGCTAACATAGATTTTACTCAGTCCAAGCCTTCTGCCCCAAACACACCATCAGTAAATTATTTGTACAGTTACTTCTTATTTGAATTACCATTCTGATACAAACACAGTTCTACGTAAAGCATTTAAAAAAATTTGATGTTTTTTTTTTCCCTTTTTCTAGAAGCAAATTCCTGGTATATGAAAAATGTTTTAAAAGTATAACTCTCCTAAAAAAGGATCCATTTTATGAACATTAAAAACTATAAAGTAGTCCAATATTGCACTTTAAAATGGCATAAACACAGAGTGCCTACGATTTATAGAAACTTCAGAACGATTTTCATATTACGTTGCACGCAAATTTATGGAAAAAATAATTTATTACTGTATTTAATTTAATATAGGGAATGATCAAAAACATTTGGATCAAATACTAAGTTGTCATGTTTTCGCAGGTGTTCGGTTTGACATGGAATGCCTACTGTATAATAGTAAGAAATCTGAAAATATTACTATTCTCCAACCAGGAGATTAACCGTGAAAGGAATCTGCTTACTATTGCGTCATCTATTGGAGCGAAGTAGATAGATAATATTACCGTTATAACGTCAGTTTAAAAACATGCGCTATCCTGCATATGTTATTTCCTGTATGGAGGGATTAAAAGACCAGGAGATTAACCGTGATCTAATTTTGTAACTAGGGTAGTATAAGTATGTGTGTATCAGTGTTATCGTTTGTGCTTTGAGAGTTAGCCAATGGAGATGCTTGTACCCACGTGTGTGACCTTATGACATCAACATTCATTCACAGCATTACCCCGCTGCGTCTCATTCCCCTGAGACTTTCTCCTGGTTGGAGTACAGTATAATGCATCATTAAAGCAAGTCCATATTAAACATATCTAAAAAAAAAAAAGTTACAGAGAGCTTCACTTCGCCGTAACGAATGCCAAATTGTAAGAAAGTGAGGTCCACACCTGTGGAGTAACGGTTAGCGCGTCTGGACGCGAAACCAGGTGGCCCGGGTTCGATTCCCGGTTGGGGCAAGTTACCTGGTTGAGGTTTTTCCCGCAGTTTTCCCTCAACCCAATATGAACAAATACTGGGTAACTTCTGGTGCGGACCCTGGACTCATTTCACCGGCATTATCACCTTCATCTCATTCAAACACTAAATAACCTAAGATGTTGAGAAAGCGTCGTAAAATAACCTACTAAAAAAATTGAGTAGGCCTAGTTACGAGTTAACCTAGGTGCCGAATGTCTCTACTGCTTGGTCCAAAGGGTGTTGGGTTCGAGTCTCGCCTCAAGCATGGCTATTGGTTTTTGTATTAGTTTAAGACAAAAGGAAAACTGTGACAGAATGAAACTTCGGGAAAATTACTCTGGCCGCTATTTAAATTAAAAAAGAGTGGTCTTCCAGACAAATTCATAAGTATTGGTACCAGTACCTGGTACTCGAAATGCCGTAATTCTTTGAATCAAAGATAATGAATGAATGGGGTTGGAATAAATTAAGAAATTGGTAAACAAACCGCGTCAGCTTAGAGAACTAATAAAACAAATGACTGCCAAAGATGTTCACATGTCAGTTTTCATATGATTTCTTAAAATGGAGAAAAGTGTTACAGGTGCTTGAAGTTGACACGAAAAAAATGTTCGACTACAGAGAATGTTTTGTATGTAAGTACTGATTAAATTCTTAATTTCTCATTTCTTATTATCTGTGTGTGTAATAATGAACAAACTCATCCTTTTTGGTTTATTTCTTATTTTATGTCTTAAATGTTATTTCCTGCTTTCGCTTTTAAATGCAGATATGCGAATATCGTATGTATAACGCAAAACTGTAGCTTTCCACATCGATGATTTAACTCGTAAATATTTCAGATACAAATTTAGTCTTCCCCAACCTTTCAAAATAGGCCTAGGTACCTAGTACTCGATTCACTATTCGTACTGGTACTTATTTACGTACCGGTATAAAATATGTATAATGAATTAATGTTTATGCAATATCTGACTGTAGAATTTACAAGAGACTGGATGAACTTTAGTCCTTATCTTGCAGATGTAATACAGAGTGTTCCAAAAAATGTTACTGGTAGCACTCATAATGTGGAGAATATAGACTAGGTGTCTACATATTGAAGCACTCTACATAGCCTACTCTAAAATGAAAGAACCTATATCGTCTTATTTAGGATGCAAGAATTTTCAAATAAACTGTGATCCGTGGGTAGTTCTAGTAGGCTGTAATGCAGAGAGCACTTCTTTCAATGGAAAAAGGAATTCTGGTTCCCATACCATACAATGTTTCTTCTTGTTTTCTTTGACACAAAATTTATTACGTTGTTAACTTTGACTGTAATGCCACTTGTGTAGTAGTAATAAGCCTATAATACCGGTACTGAAAAAGTACGGTATTTCCAGGACCTCCTATCAGTGACAGGTTAGGTTTGATTTGTTCAGGTTTTTGGTATTCGATCAGGTCCGCCATATTGACCAACGTTTTCTACCGAATTATCAAAATGACATACAATACGCGTGCGTGTAATAATGACATCACAAGTTGTAAATAATTAGAATAGACACCGACGCACTTGAACTGCCGACATAGAAAACAAAAAATCATACTCAATCGCTTTCACCTTCATCTTGACGGGATAATAAAAGCCTAAACTAACCTAACCTAACCTAAGTGCGTCGGTGTCTATTTCAAAATCGGTCGAAGTCGCTCAACGCTCGTTTAACCATAAGTTTCGGTAATTTCCTAGAATGTGTATTTGCACATAGACCAGTTTTACACTAAACCTAAACTTAGTGAATGCAAGGTATACTAAAACCCTAAATTAATCTAACCTAACACAGATTCAGGAAAGTTAGGTTAGGTTAGGTTAGTTTAAGGTTTTAATATACCTTGCACACACTTAAGTTTAAGTTCAGTGTGTCTATGTGCAGCGACACATTCTGGGAAATTACCTAGTTTTCTTTCTTTGGTTTATTTTCCTTTGGATTTGTTCAACATCTCTTCACTATAAGTTTACATGGGATAGTAAAATGCAGAAATTTCATGTCTTTTGTTGAATAAAATCTATCACACAATCCAAGTGTTCTTTAACCTCACTTAACTTCATTTTTTTTGGAATTTGATATCAGATCCTCAACTATACACTATCAGTCTCCAGCATCGTTTATACTATCTAAACTTCTTCTTCATCATGTGACAGTCTGGATCACCATCATTGTCAAGCTAGTCCATAATCTCTACTACTGTGTTGGAGCTCTCATTACCCCTGATCCTTGATTTCAGTTCTTCACTCTCGAGTTCAACACTGCTGTCATACAAAATGTTCTTTCTTGAGTTGACTAATGCACAGGTAGGGTCACGAGTCACATTACCTCCCTAATTTGTTTATTTCACAACTAACTAACAACTAAGGACTCATATACACACACATACCCTATTTATCCAGAAGATCTGTGTGCACCGTCATTATCATGACGTAACTGAATACGACATCATGTTCGACGAGAGGTTTTTATCCATAATCGTTTTCTCTTCTCTAATTTTTCACTGTCAGCGTAACAAAATCTACATCGACATAACACATAGTCCTCCTACCCCTCCTTCTATATGTTGTTGTTTTCTAATGCCAGGCGTTTGACAATAAAGTCATTTGACCTCTTGCACTCCAATATTTTTCAAAGATATTATCATGGCCATCCACTGAAGCACAGATTTTGAGGTGTTCCGAACCCATTTCTTGGTTTGAGTTGCACAATGGGCAGTTAGGGGACTGATATATTCCAATTCTATGCAGGTGTTTGGCCAAACAATCATGGCCTGTTGCCAATCTAAATGCAGCTACAGACGATTTTCGTGGTAAATCGGGAATTAACTGTGGACTTTGATGCAGAGAGTTCCAGTTTTTCCCTGTACTTGGTACTGTGGCACGTTCGAATTATAACAATGCTATCTTTATTATAGAGAGACCTACTGCCTAGTACCGACTTTGTAGTAAATTGAAGCTGACACATTATGAAATTTAACTTATTGTTTGTTAAAAATTGGATGGCTGTGAAAAAATTACGTTTCATAGATTTTATAAGGATATTCATGACTATGTTCTATTAGAGTATAGTATTTATTCATAGTGTTCCGCCCAAGGGCAGGTTTTTCACTGCAAATAGGTTCTGTCATTTCAACACACAACACTCTGTACAAAAGTTAGTGTCCATCCAAAGAAGATGATTTTATGCATCTGATGGGATAAAGAAGGCATCATGTACTACGAATTGCTTCCAAAGAATGTAACCATAACTGCTGACATTTATTGCCAACCACTCAGATGCCAGGAAGATTGCATCAAATGCCGGTGCAACACAATAATGCAAACCCACACTCCGTTAACATGACAAAAGCAGCTTATCGAAGAGCTTGGTTTTAAGGTGATCCCACATATTCTCCCTCAGATTTTCACCTTTTCCGTTCTCTATTCAACAATCTTCAAGGGAACTTCTTTTGGTAACGAAGATGTTTTACAAACTTGGTTTGACGACTTCTTTAACTCCAAACCAGCAGATTTCTTCAGACATGGAATAATGAAAAACCCATCCCAGCGTTGCCGGAGAGTAAAAGATAATGTAGAAAAATATATTACTCCTTAATTTCTGTCTTCTATTCATCTCAAAAACTTTTGTATGTACCCAGTACCCAGTATATTTTTCAATCTTGAGGTTTATTTTTTCATAAAATATTACAGTAATTATTTTGAAATTTTTCTCAGCATAAATCAAGATATTAGAAATTAAATTATACATTCTTAAAGTGATAAAATGTATGATTAATGTTAGATGTCGAAACTGAAAGAAACGTCAAGTTAGAAAATTAGAAGTACAAGTAAGATCAATAAGTTTTACAATCAGATTAGTATGACATTAGGTGTAAAATGTTGCTTCAAATTGATAAGAAATACCGAAATTAATGATAAAGTATAGTACATACTGTAATTTATAATGTTGTAAGTTCTTTTAGATGAAAAGTTGATACAAAGAATTAATTCATGTTTGGTCAGTACCAGTGGCGAAGCTAAAATGCAAATGCTGGTAGACTGAAGAAATCTGCTTACCTTGTATCTTTTTATAGAGCAGATGTATATAGACTTTTCTATGAAACATTTTTGTGACACAGCCTTTACAAGAAGATGATGATCACTTATTTTCATTCCCAAACAAAATACAGTTAAAACAACATAACTTATTTCACTCAGAGCACCCTGTTAACCAAGGATCTTTCTTATACCATGAAATCTGAAAATTTCTATTTTGTCTTCCTGCACCCGCTATTTTAATATGTAAATGTGGTGTCAATCTCCTATCTTTATAAGCATAGTTTGTTTCATACGTCCAACTTGAAAACGGTTTCTCTTTTAATTCTACAAATAATGACCTCCGTGTTCTCTCAGTATGAGCCATTTTACACAAAATTAACATGTAACAGACACATGCATGCACTTTTGATTAAACTAAACTCAATAACGCAGCACTTTTAGAGAACACAAATACAGTGCAACGTAATGTTGTGACGGAAGGCTAGCCTCATCCTGTACGGATATGTAGCAAATTGATGCCCCCGTACTGGTTCCCCCTCAAGCTTGCTAGTCAAGATTGTAGCCATGCCTTTAGAGGCTTAAGCCTTAAGCCTCATTGCTTGCAATGCTCTCTCCATACTGGAATGACTGCCAGCAGTGAACTTAATATGTGAAGAGCTTATTTTCAAAACAACCCTTGTCCGTTCCCATAAACTTGTGGGAAAACACGAAAAACGTTTTTAGGTGTAAAATTTCTGACCAGCTAGGCAAGAGGCATTATGAAACCAAAGAGGTCAAGTGGGAGTATGAGACTCTTTGATTCCAAAGCTGGAACTAATATTTTGTCGCAATTTTGGTGTGGACAGGAGTCAGTTTGATTCCAATAGTCACTTTTAACGCAAGATTTTAGTAGTTTTGGAGGCGTTCTGAAGCAAAATCATGACAGTTCTATGTGGAGTTATATTTGAAGAATGCACGGTCGCAAGAAGCTCATTTTCGTTATCAGGTGGACAAGAGACGTTTTGAAAATGAGCTCCTCATATATGAAAGGATGTATAAGAGAAAGATATGAGAAGGGTCAAAGAACAAATAGGACAAATAATTCAATATGATAATTTATAGAGAAAAATTGAAATTGAGATTTTAGTGAATAGTAGTTAGAGGAAAAAGGGGGTGTGAAAGGAGTATATAATATTAGATATATTGGGATTAATGAACAAATAGAGAATAGCAAATGAAATGTAGGAGAAATACTGAAGGGGAGGTTGACCAAGTAACAAAAAAGGTACATAGTGTGTAATTGGGAGTATTTGTGTAGACGTGTACTGCAAATATGTTAATGGTGGCACCGGATACAGAAATGTGAGGTACACCATTACATGTAAAGAAGTGCTGTGACGAAATATATCATATATCATATATATGAAAGGATCGGAGTGCAACCAAGTGTTACGATATATCTTTACTACAAACTTATAGACCTACTGTTACCAGAAATAATAACTCAAATTCTTTGTGTAGGCTAGGCCTCAAAAGACTCTTAAGAGCTTCGCCACTGATGAATACTTGGATGAATGACTTCTTGGGACCACCACGTGCCATTGGCAAAATTTTTGGGTTGCGAAGAGTAGTGAAGTGCATTCCATAACCTCTCCTACTCAAATCCCATCCTCACCTTCCCGTGGTGCAACCTGTTTTTAACAGACGAGGCTCTGGGGACCGAGTCACAGCGGTATAACTGTTCCATAAAAATGGAGGAAATGCCATATCAGCATGCTGACCTGCCATGGCGTGCATAAAAATTTCCTAAGTGGTGAAGAGGAGGTGTGGTAAGTTGAATTGTCTGATAATCCTCCCAGCTAGTTCATATAGGCCCACAAACCAACAACAGATATGGTTCTCCAAACAATTGATATAACGTGTAGGTAATATAAGGGTCATAGCATATGTAAATATATGGTGTCTACATTAAAACTTTATATTTTTTGCTACGCTCTCCTATATTGGAGAGCAAGAGAGTTCATGACTTTATTGCCAAGAACTCGACATTAGTTAATAAAGAAACAATTAATACATTTCAGATATGTTTATAAGTTTTTGACGGACGTTTTGAACTAATGTGAATACGTACTGAGAAAATTTACGAAAATTATAGTATACTCTGTTCTCATGCTAGTACTTACGTGATATAAAGTTCACTGAACACTTGAAGGATGATATAATGATTCAACAAGTACCAAGTTTCAAATATCTTGGATCAACTATTAATAACAACAACACCATTGAGGAAGAAATAAGAGAAAGAATTGTAATGGGAAACAAAGCATACTATGCCAACCTGCAGTTATTTAGAAGTAAATTGATATCTAAACAGTTCAAATTTAAGCTATACTGTACTACAATAAGATCTGTAGCAATTTATGCCAGTGAAACATGAGTCCTTAAAAACTCCATAAAACATAGACTGCTAATTTTTGAAAGAGCAATATTAAGAAAAATTTTTGGTCCAACTAAAATGAATGATGGTGCATGGAGAATTAAATATAACAGTGAACTGAATGAGCTGATAAAGAATAGGAACATAATAAATCATATAACATCGCTAAGATTAGGATGGTTTGGTCATATAAATAGAATGCAGAATAATAGACTGGAAACCAATAGTTAACAGAAAGCAGATGGGAGGATGATGTCCTGAATGATTTGAAATTGATGAAGGTGGAAAACTGGACAAAGATAGTTGGAAGCCGTAAGGAATGGAAGAAAGTTGTTGAGAAGGCCAAAACTTTCACCTGAGAGTTGTAGAGCCTGAAGAAGAAGAAGAAGAAGAAGAAGAAGAAGAAGAAGAAGAAGAAGAAGAAGAAGACTTGGAGGAAGGGGATTTCTTGCTAACATACTAATTTTTGTATTTTTATTTATTTATTTATATACGAATTATAACTTATTCCGTTTTAAAGTTTACTATTATAAAGTTAATATTATTATTATTATTGTAATTGTTGTTGTTGTTCTTGTGCTTGTTTTTGTACTTGTTAACGTTCATTTTAGTTATTGTGACACCTGACATGATGTTTTAAATTTCTGATCCCATGATAACTCTTTCTATCCTACCTTATGGCTTAATATTTTTCCATTAATACATTTCCTCGTATGCAATCTTGAAAATGCAACAGTTCATAGCATAAATTCTCGTCAAAAAATTATTTTCATATTCCATCCGCAAGTTTATCATGCAATCAAAAAGGAGTGCGTTATATGGCAGTAAAAATTTTTAATAGCCTCCCTATGGATATGAAAAATGAAACTCAAAACATAAGATTATTTAGGGCCAAATTAAAGAAGTAATTAATTTCTCACGCCTTCTATTCTGTACCGGTAGGTGAATTTATGACATTCAACAATGCTGCATGAATATTTCTGTCTTGTATTAAGTATCGATGCTAACCCCTGTGTTGTACTAGTATATATTGTAAAACTCTTCTGTACATATATCAGCTACTTAAACTAGACTGTGACTATAATTAAGACTTTGTAATAGTATTAAGTTTTTTTTTTTTTACATGTTCCATGTTATTCTAGCTGTGAAGCGATGTGCGAATACCATGGAATGTAAATAAATGCAATACAATAGGTACTGGTACTAGATAATTCACAAATTAATTAAAAAATCTTATTACGAAAACAACAATAGTAACAAACGTATAATCAAATACCTTGTTATAATAATACCGGACAGCTAACACTTTTGCGTGCGAACGACACTGGTGCTGCTACCTACACGGCCAGTGTGGAGATACTCGCGAAACAAGCTGTAATCAACTGCAATGTATATTGTTGCTGGGCTAGTTAATAGGTTTATTAATTAGTGCTGTGTTAAAATATCAGGATATATGTGTGCTGTCTATAATTGTGACAATTGCAGCATTACAAATTGCTCCAAATCGTACTTTCGATTTCCGACAGTTCATAAAACCTGAGTCAACAAAATTCGTTATTATAGTCGCGACGCTGTTTTCCCGGCGTGACTCCTCCTCTTTGCTTACGTCTTAGGAAGTGAAGGCTCTATAAAGTCTAGGTAGGTAGTATCGTTCGCCATTTTTGTTCTTTCGTTGCCGAGCTACCATACGAGGAATCTATTTGCCACACGTTAAACATCATGTCGTAGCTCCTATGGTAATAAATCAAACGCTCTGTAATTTAGCAAATAATTGAGCGGCAAATAACGTCTTCGTGTGCTTTCTGCGAACGCCAACGAAAGAGCGAAAATGGCGGGCGATTATATTAAGTATTTATCGAGCCTTAAGAAATGAATAACGTCTTCATAAGCGAATCACAAGACGCACACGTTTAAATGTAGCCGACCTGCAACGCGATTGGCTGCTGGAAATTAGAGCGACGGGACTTTAGGCCTAATAAATGAATAGAAGTCAAAATATATTTTGAAATGTTAAGGTTTTAGCAATTTTCAACCAATGCAACTCGGGAAGTTCCGCTAGCACATGCGCCATGCCAGGACATTACTCTATGACGTACACGCAGTCGCTTCGCGCAACATGTGGGACGAGTGGGAAAGTTACTTTATGGACGCGCCTCGTATTTAGAACATCAATTATTTTTGGAAAAGCGAAAATTAACAGAAAATTTAGGTTACAGATTTATTATTAGTATAGATTAGAAACAATTGTGTGAAAATATTAAAAATTCCGAGTAAAACAGAAGGAATGTATTGCAAGTATGTCAAATTTAATTTCATCACGACTGAAAGATACTAATGTTAACTTGCAGTAGGTTTTACTTAATACAAAACAGTTCAATGCAATATTATTTTAACATTTTCATTACCCATTTATACAAAAAAAAAAAAAAAAAAAAATCAATAAATGCTATAGCAAAAATTTTAGTACATAGGCTTTTTTTTTAAGTAACACATAGTTGCAATTAAAATTGAAGGAGGGGATTTTGGACAAAACAGTGTACCTCCCCCCTTAGTGGTGCACCATAACATTTTAATTCAGCTTAAAAAAAGATATAACTTCATTTTATGAAAAGATGGTACCGGTATTGTGTTAGATTTAAATGATTTGTCTTTTGGACAAACCAGTGAGGATGAAGAAGGGAAAGGCATTTGAGTCAATCTCAGCTTCTTTTCGGCGGTTTACTCATCTGACTCAAACCTGCTTAGTCACCGTTGCGTCACTTCCTGGAATTCCGCACCTTATCACTTCCACTCAGTTTCTTTACATAGAAATTCTTATCTAACTTAAAGGTTACAATAAATGAATCATAAACTGTTAATCATTTGATAATATCTGAATTCATCATTTATTGTACATTAGTTTCTCATTATCATGACGTTAAAATGTGGTCAAGTTATCAAGTAACGAGATAATAACTGGACTTAATTATTTTATAAATCATTATCAAATTTATTATTATTATTATTATTATTATTATTATTATTATTATTATTATTATTATTATTGAGGCAAGTAAAGAGATAGGGTTGGAAATAAGTCCCGAAAAGACAAAGTATATGATTATGTCTCGTGACGGGAATACCGGTACGAAATGGAAATATACAAATTGGAAGTTTATCCTTCGAATAGGTGGAAAAATTCAAATACCTTGGAGCAACAGTAACAAATATAAATGATACTCGGGAGGAAATTAAACGCAGAATAAATATGGGAAATGCCTGTTATTATTCGGTTGGGAAGCTTTTATCATCCAGTCTGCTGTCCAAAAATCTGAAAGTTAGAATTTATAAAACAGTTATATTACCGGTTGTTCTTTATGATTGTGAAACTTGGACTCTCACTTTGAGAGAGGAACATAGGTTAAGGGTGTTCGAGAATAAAGTGTTTAGAAAAATATTTGGGGCTAAGAGGGATGAAGTTACAGGAGAATAGAGAAAGTTACACAACACAGAACTGCACGCATTGTATTCCTCACCTGACATAATTAGGAGCATTAAATCCAGACGTTTGAGATGGGCTGGGCATGTAACACGTATGGGCGAATCCAGAAATGCATATAGAGTGTTAGTTGGGAGGCCGGAGGGAAAAAGACCTTTGGGGAGACCGAGACGTAGATGGGAAGATAATATTAAAATGTATTTGAGGGAGGTGGGATATGATGATAGAGACTGGATTGATCTTGCTCAGGATAGGGACCAATGGCGGGCTTATGTGAGGGCGGCAATGAACCTCCGGGTTCCTTAAAAGCCAGGAAGTATTATTATTATTATTATTATTATTATTATTATTATTATTATTATTATTATTTGTTAGTTCTCTCGTCTTTCCTCAGACTATAACTCCATGGGTTTCAATTGATCAAGTGGAGTGTTCAGAGATCTATATTATATTGTTTCTGTTTGCTGTCTAGGGCCCATAAGTTTTGTTAAAATTCTTTGGATGTTGTTTTTTTTAAATTATGGTTTATTTAACGACGCTCGCAACTGCCGAGAATCCGCGTCGCCGGTGTGCATTTAATAGTATTCGGACGCGCAGTAGCGTTGTTTCCCTGGAAGCCGGAATGTCGCGGGTTCGTTTCCTGAAAGGGTAATGAATTTTCTCCATTATGGCCCTTGGTTCACTCAGCCTCTAACAGAAATGAATGTATGGTTAATCTTCGGACTTAACTCTTCAAAATACCATCTCTTTTATCACAAATTTCTTGGACTGGATTGATTACCAGGTTAAAATTTTCTTTATCTAGATGCTTTCGCGAACTCTAAAGGGAATGTCTGGCGAATTCCAGGATGTAAGTCGCTAAAATGTCATCTTTTTATCACCAACTTCTTGGACTGAACTGATTACCAGATTAAGTTTTATTTTTTTATCGATATTTTCCCCATCTGTAAGGCAGCATTTCGTTCCGCACAATCGCTGCGTATTTGCATCATGTCTTGGAATAGCAGGGGTGTCATTTCAATCTTTGCTTGGCTGGGGGAGGGAGCAAGATTTTTAGGGAAGACCTTGCATGATATATCGCGTGACGTAGGCCTACTGTACTCCAACCAGGAGAAAGTCTCAGGGGAATGAGACGCAGCGGGGTAATGCTATGAATGAATATTGATGTCATAAGGTCACACACGTGGGTACACGCATCTACATTGGCTAACTCTCAAAGCACAAACGATGACACTGATACACACATACTTATACTACCCTAGTTACAAAATTAGATCACGATTAATCTCCTGGTCTTTTAATCCCTCCATACAGGAAATAACATATGCAGAGAGCGCATTTTTTTTAAACTGACGTTATAACGGTAATATTATCTATCTACTTCGCTCCAATAGATGACGCAATAGTAAACACATTCCTTTTACGATTAATCTCCTGGTTGGAGAACAGTACTCTCTCCTTATTTTCTCTGAAATGAACTTTTCTATACCGTAAATTAAAGTAAACTTGAACCCTGGGATAAACTTTACCGTAAAAAAATTAGACCATGATGTCAGATGCACTGAACATTTTTAATGTTCATTATTTTTTCTCAATTTCTTAAGCATTTTGTATTAGTCAAGCCACAAATAGATCTGTTATCATGGTTTAAATTTTTTACCTCACTTTATAGCGTAGTGTAATATGTAGCTAGTGGGCGATGTATGCAATGCGGGCGATGTATGCAAGAAACTAGCCACCCTACCCCATTATCTCCTGGCTTAGTTGCCTCATAAGTGATGCCTTCTTGGTATCACTTGTGGGGTTCAGGCCTGTCTTCGGACAGTTGACTAAACAACAACAACTTTCCACCGTGTCAGAGACTGTCGGACATTATCAAGTTTAAAAAATGAACTAAAAGTGCACTTCTTCAATTCAGATTCGTCCTCTGATTGAGATTCTGGCTGACATGTACATCTATTATCAGGCAGTACATCTCACACTTGACGATATGTGTCAGAGGAAGAACAATTTTATTGTTTGTATATATCTGAAGTCTGACTAGTGTAATATGTAGCTAGTCGGCGATGTATGCAGTGGAGTGGGAAAGAAACTGGCCACTCTACCCCATTATCTCTTGACCTAGCTGCTTCGTAAGTGGTGTCTTCTTGGTATCACTTGTGAGGTTAAACCTGTCTTCGGACAGCTGATTAAACAACAATAATTCAGATTTCCTTCAATTATAAGCCCTTTCCTCTGCGCAAGTTTTGTATGTATATAATTATACAGTGTATATTTACCGTCACTTACGGAGCTTATTTTCGAAGACATTCTGAGCAAAAAATGTCATATAAACATACAGTATTTTGTCCTAATCGCAATATTTTCAAAAATAGTACAAATAGAGAATGAACTATTTAGAAGTATCATTTCTTTAATTGCCTAGTGTTCTGAAGCTAAAAATGTGTTGTTAATTGCTTTGTACAGATTTTATTTCTCAATTTTTATCTAAAAATTACATCATTCTTACGCACTTACCACAACAATTGTTACAAATCATACGACTTTAGTAATTTGATTCTTTACAGTTTAATTATGCATCCTAATGTACAGTCTTGAAGAATTTACGAGAGTGGAGTGATTTGTAATAATTGTTGTGATAAGTGCGTAAGAAAAATGTAATTTTATAATTAAAAATTACAAAAAAAAAAATCTGTACGAAGCAACTATGGAATTCACAACACATTTTTAGCTTCAGAATACTAGCTCTGAATACCGTAGTTCAATCTTTATCTATAATATTATTTTACCATTTAAAACTAAAGAATAATGGTATACATACTACAAACAATTTCTAATTAATGTAGCTCTGAAAATATTGAGATTAGAGTACATGTTTATACGACATCTTTTGCTCAGAAGTTTTCGGAAATAAGCTCCGTAAGTGGCGGTATAGGTCGCGCCAGGGATTTTGGCAGATGGATTTTCTTATTGTGAACTGGAGAGCGAGTTCCTCACCGCTGCAAGATCGGCTGTTATCTCTGTCGCAGTGGAATGGGTAGGACATAAGAGTAAACATGAACGCTCGAGTATTTGTGCACTCTGGACAGTCACCTCCAAAAACTAAACAAATATTACAGTAGTCTATATGTGTCTTTGCTATTCCCAAGAAACTTGTTCGATTAATTAAAATTTGTCTCAATGCAACTTACAGCAGAGTCCGTATAGGTCAGTTTCTATCTGATGCTTTTTCAATTCACTGCGGGCTAAAGCAAGGAGATGCACTATCACCTTTACTTTTTAACTTTGCTCTAGAGTATGCCATTAGGAAAGTCCAGGATAACAGAGAGGGTTTGGAATTGAACGGGTTACTTCAGCTTTTTGTCTATGCGGATGACGTGAATATGTTAGGAAAAACTCCACAAACGATTAAGGAAAACACGGAAATTTTACTTGAAGCAAATAAAGCGATAGGTTTTGTAGTAAATCCCGAAAATACAAAGTATATGATTATGTCTCGTGACCAGAATATTGTACGAAATGGAAATATAATCTGCTATATATATATATATATATATATATATATATATATATATATATATATGGAAATATATATGTATATGGAAATACGTTAATCCTTAGTCAATAGATAAGACTGAGTTTTACGAAATACGAACATTAAGGGATGGAAAATGGGAGGCAGTAATGATCAAAGTAATTATACCGATTTATTTTTTTTTAACTAGCAGACGTGCAGCCTTTAAATTTAAAACAAAGATTCACTCATAAAATTGGGTTAGACTATTCATCTCACCTCTCAGAATTGTTTCTAAAATGTATAAGGAAAGTAAAAAAATTCAATTTCATGTAGGCTACTCCCTTGAAATGACTTCAGTCCCCCCCTCCCCGAGCAGAGAGGAGAGAGAAAGAAGTAGACAATTTTAAAAATTCACTAAACTATATTTAACTAGAGACGTAAAATTTAAAATGAAGGTTACTCTCTACAATATTGGTTAAACATTCTTAGATTTTTTAAATACCATATCCTAAGGTACTGATGAAAAGGCAGAAGGGAGTGAGAAATCTCATGTCATCCGATCTCGATGAAAGTCGATATCTGGGGGTCTTTGCAATCACAGATTACGAATAAGGTATTATTTAGTCCGACTTTGTCCCTAAAGTGATGGAGTGGGACAAAAATGGGTGAACATTTAAATTAGATATCTTAGGGGTTTTCGAGACGAAAATTACGAATAATACAATTTGTGCGAATTCAATATGGCAGTTTCAGTACTATGAATTATATTTAAAAAAATTAAACATCGGATATCGCACAGGTAACACATGTACAGTATTTAAGGGGGTATGTAACACCTTTTGATAGTAGGCCTATACATTTAGTAAAATCCAAAGTGTAATTTCTACATATTCTGAATGAATGTTGTGCTGGAATTTAATATAGTCATCAGCCAATACCTCTAGATTAATAAACAACTTTTTAGAATCCATAAAATACAGTATTTATTGTGAATGGTAATTACATTTTTCAATTGGTGCAATTTGTGCAGGGAAAATTGGTTTGTCCGATATTTTGTACGATTTCGAATATTTTAAAATGCTTTCTTCTCTGTTCTATTCACAATGTGCGTGTGAAGAAATTATTGCCCTTGTAATATCCATTACAATCCTATTTATTATACTCTTATATAAATCTAACTTCCGCAGTATGCAATTTTACCCAATTAACCAAATTATATTTTGATTATTAAGAAGAATCGTAATTTTATTAACTTGAATTGTCGCACCACCAGTAGATGATCCCTAGATTATTACTGGACAAATATTGTATATTGATCTGGTAAGGGTAGGATTATATATATATATATATATATATATATATATATATATATGCGCAATGGAATGCTTTTTCCTTTTAATTAAGAATTAATTTAATTTAGAAAATGTAGGAGACGTATTGTAAAATCATTGCGAACGGAAGTCATTTACATTTATTAAAGGTATTCTTTGAGTAGGACTGTACCGTGGTGTGTTTCATAATAAGGATAATTGATATGAGCTGCTGTTATGAAAATATGAACGACTCAGAATGTTATCGCATCTCATTCTCGCAGCTTACACAAACAATATTGGCTCGCCTACTGGAAATGTCATCGAGGTCATCTGCCAAAATCGGTGCCTCCGACTATATATCATCGTGAATCACCCTGTATGTGTGATGCGGAAAGAGAAAACGGACCTTGTCTCCCAAGTAAATTGTACAGGAGAGTTATTTTTCTGTTGATCTCTTTCCATTGTTATATTATGTACCAGTACTCATTAAATGTTCAATGGCAGAAAAATCTTCGAGTTCACAGTCACTGCTTCTAAAAGGAACCTCATGTGGTAACATACATTTTACAATGAAGCAGGAAGACGTCCCATTTTGTAGTTTCTGTGTCATTTTTGTGTTAAAATTGTTATATTTTTATCCTCTATAAGAAAAAGCGAAAAAGTCAGTTTTTAGGGCCGTATTCATAGACTTTTTAGCGCGGGTTTCCGGTGGATGATCAGCGTTTTTCGTATTCATAAACCAGTGTTAGCGATAGGATATGATTTGAATTCTGTACTAATAACCAGTGGATAGCCGGGGCTAGCTTAGTACACTCGTAGTGCGTGCTGCGAAATGTCTATGAATAGCACCCTTAATTTTTTTACGACAAGAGGTTCCATTTCCCTTTCCGCATAACATATATTGTGTAATGGTTAAGATTTATAATAACCCTCTGTAGAAAAAAAAAGTAGCAACAATGTATAGGACTTCATATTTTGTTCTGCGAAAAAAAAAAAAAAAAAGAGGGAGGGAAAGGCAGTCGGATAATCCGCCAATCAGTTAATAGGGTCACGGATAATCGGAGTTCTACTACAGTCTAGTATATATAGTCACAAAGCTTGAGTTTATGAGGGTACTAGCAACAATAGACTGTGCAGGTACTATTTCGTATTGTCTGTAATGAAGCGATAGTAGCGATCCTAGTGGTTAGCAACTATCTATGGATGCATATTTACTACGTATTGAGCTTCGTGACTGTACAAGCATCTTGCTTTTTCGGGTGTGACCCAGTTACATTGTATTTATACAATAATTTATAATATGAATGCTATTTGACTATGAGACTGGTAATCAATTTCGAATTTTGAAGAATATTCATATACGAGTATTACAATAGTATTGTAAAATCTTTGTTATTGTATGTAATTTTTGCTTGCAATAAAATCTTTGTAATTGTAAACGCAATAACTGTGATGTGAGTGGTTGTGTCAACGACAGAATACAGGCTGGAAATCGGGCTTATTACGCTAATCTTCCACTGTTTAAAAATCAGTTGTTATCGAGGATGACAAAGATTAAAGCTTATAAAACATTAGTTCGTCCTGTAGTTACCTTTGGTTCAGAGACATGGACATTTACAAAGAAAGACGAGAACTCCTTAAGAAGTTTTGAACGGAAGATTCTGCGTAGAATCTTTGGCCCAGTCAATGATCATCAAGGATGGAGGATACGCTCCAACAATGAACTTCTTAACCTGATAGGAGGGCAAGATGTAAAATTTATGAAAGCTCAAAGACTGAGATGGCTAGGACATGTAAACAGGATGCCTGAAACACGCACTCCTATTAAAATGTTAAAGGGTAGACTATATTATAACAGGAGGAGAAAGGGTAGACCAAAGTTAAGGTGGATGGATGGGGTATCCAAAGATCTTGAAATTATGGGAGTGAGAGTATGGACTAACATGCTGAAGGACAGAGTAAGATGGAAGGCTGTTTTTTTTATTTGATTATTTTACGACGCTGTATCAACATCTAGGTTATTTAGCGTCTGAATGATATGAAGGTGATAATGCCGGTGAAATGAGTCCGGGGTCCAGCAAGGAAGGCTGTTAAGGAGGCCAAACCCACCCCGGGTTGTAGCGCTAACTGATGATGATGATGATGATGATGATGATGATGATGATGATGATGATGATGATGATGATGATGATGATGAATTGTAAACGCACTATACTATATACTAGACTGTGGTTCTACTGTATATCTTTTTCTTTTCTTTTTTTCACCAACATTGCACTCCCTTGATCACAGATGAATTTATTGTCATAGCCTTATCTGAACAACTGTGACACTTTAAAATTATTTTTTAGAATGTTAAAACCAGGAAAATATTTGCGGCTAAGAGGGATGAAGTTGCAGGAGAATGGAGAAAGTTACACAATGCAGAGCTGCACGCATTGCATCCTTCACCTGACATAATTAGGAACATTAAATCCAGACGTTTGAGATGGGCAGGGCGTGTAGCACGTATGGGCGAATCCAGAAATGCATATAGAGTGTTAGTTGGGAGGCCTGAGGGAAAAATACCTTTGGGGAGGCCGAGACGTAGATGGGAGGATAATATTAAAATGGATTTGATGGAGGTGGGGTATGATGGTAGAGACTGGATTAATCTTGCTCAGGATAGGGACCAATGGCGGGCTTATGTGAGGGCGCCAATGAACCTCCGGGTTCCTTAAAAGCCAGTAAGCAAGTAAAACCACTCACTGACTGTCGGCATTTGATCAAAGTATACATTCATCATAGAGGATGGAGGAAGTAGAAATTATGAAATGGATTGCTTGACATTCAAAGCATGTAGTAATGCCGGAATATTTTTCAGCCGCAGTGTCTTTTCCTTGTGACAACCAGTGTCTGAGAATTATGTATTAAATGATGACAGGTCTTTGCACTTAAACACGTGCTTGCATCTCACGGAACGGTGACTAACAGTATCACATGTCGAACATGACGTTATTCTTGAGCAAAAATTGCCATTAAAATAACAACTTTACAATGTTACAGTGACATACTGTTGTCAGATTAGCTACTTGTGCACCGTGCGTCAACTTTCTATACAGAGTGGTTCAAAATATGGTGCTCAAGCTGAACGAGCTTGCACAAGGGTTGGAATATAACAATTTTATAGTAGGAACTAATTCTGAGTTGGTATGAACCTGTGAATGTAGCTGCTACATGATTGGCAACTCACCAATGAATTAATGGTAATTTGTGCAAAGAAATTAAGTGGACAAAGATTACACGAACTTTACAATTAATTTTGTATTGCACCGAAACTTGTTAGAATAGGCGACCACCACATTCAGCGAAGACTTTGCATTCTCCTGTGTACCCCAGGCATCTTCTGAACCATATCAGATGCTGCAAGTATCTTGACGAAAAGTGTTTCTTGTTTTTCCGCTGGTATCACGCAAACGAGGCTTTTGATCAGTGTTGTATTCTAAACATGGGCTATCAATGACAAGAAAAGCCAGATAGGCCTAATAACTAACACGTAAATATATAATTATTAAAAATTTGATTAAGCAAGTCGTTTATGAAACAACCAATACATTATTTAACTAATTATACTTTGCCTCACGTCGCAATGCCTCAGCAGAGGTGAACGATCATGCAACCAATTAAAATATCCAATTTGTGTAATATTTGTACGTATGTAGCATTTAATTTAATCATATGAGATTTAATATACTATTTCCATGTCCACACCTGTGGAGTAACGGCTAGCGCGTCTGGCCGCGAAACCAAGTGGCCCGGGTTCGATTCCCGGTCCGGGCAAGTTACCTGGTTGAGGTTTTTTCCGGGGTTTTCTCTCAACCCAATATGAGAAAATGCTGGGTAACTTTCGGTGCTGAACCCCGGACTCATTTCACCGTCATTATCACCTTCATCTCATTCAAACGCTAAATAACCTAAGATAAAGCGTCGTAAAATAACCTACTAACATAAAAATATAGTCTACTAATTCCACAAAATGTAGCTGTAAATTATGATTTCCAAATAGCTCTCTTAAGATAATTGTTTGAGTTAGCTGTAACAACTCGATGGTCAGCAAAAGATGAGCTATCTTATGTGGAATTTCTACTTACAGTATATTGAAACTTGCATGGTGGTGACCTTGTTCCTAGAGCTGTTCATATAAATTATGAAGAGAAGTGAGGAGAGTTCATATCCCTTGTCTAACTCTTTTATTTATGCAAATCCATGGATATACATAACATTTCACCCTAACGACAATTAGATTATAACGATATAAATTATAAATAACTGTCAAAATTTGAGCTGGTAATCAGTTTTCAGTATCTCCATAGGCTTAGTGTGTTTCTAGTCACGGAATCGAAACTTTTACAATGTCAAATTACAGAGCGTTCAGCTCTGCTCCCAACCGGGAACACGCGTATCAGACATGCTTTCAAAGCCGTCGTAGACTTCGTCGTTATCGATCGGTAACCTCTGCAATTTGATTGATACAGTTTAAATTTAAGAATAGCATGCACAAAATTATAGTTCAATTTCATAGTAAGAACTAATCTGTGTTACACGAGTTGCTCAAAATGGCGTCCGGTCGCATTCACACATTCCCGACATACATTTTCAAGAAATAATTATTCACATGCAAAAGTCCTACGTATTCTACAATGTTCGCGATTTCTCTTTTTGTACACGGTTTCCGGAACGAATACTACCGATAAGAATGTTTCATAATTCAGTAACTGATACGTTTATCCAAATGCCGTTTGCTGCAAAAGACAGAGAAATTCACCAAGTTTTTATGGTGACAGCACTGTAATTCCATTTCTCGTTACTTTCACTATATGTTAAATTTGTCGTTAAGTTTTATGTTATTTTATTCATTATCGCTGTCGCGCCTCCAATGGTCTATGGGTAAATTGCTCTCCTCTAGATCGAAGGGTTGCGATTCGACGGATTTTTCAGGACGTAAAAATCCGGATAAACAGCCGTGTGTCCCGCGTCGGAGTATTCCGGCACGTTAAAGAACTTCAAGCCTAAATTAGAGCCTCTAGACCAAATTTCACCTTTCTCTCGTCCTAGTAATCTAGTAATACCTTAGTTACATACTAGATGACATTTGAGGCGATGAGCTTACCACTTGCCTCTGTCCCTGTCGGAAAATAAGTATAGGGTAAGTACGTAAATTCCTTGTAGGTACCGGTACTGAAACCTCCGTCATTAGGTACCTTTGTTCCGACATCGGAATGATGGGTTAAAGTGGCGTACAATTTACGTAATCGGTATTTTACATTGTGTATTATATTATTATTATTATTATTATTATTATTATTATTATTATTATTATTATTATTATTATTATTATTATTATTAAAAATATGAACGGTCAAATGCACAAAACGTTAAACGAACGTTTTACAATAAAGATAAATCAGAACTCAAATTAACGAACAAGTGAGAACCGCTCTTAATCTATATATATATATATATATATATATATATATATATATATATATATATATATAATTTGAACTGGTAATGGAAATTGGGAAAACGGCTGAACGGATTTTAATAAATGGCCCCTCACTTTGAAGCTTGGAACCTAAAGTTTTTCGGAAAAGTAGTAGTTTTCAGTGAAATGTCAATTTTCCTACATAATTTTCCTATTTTCCAAAATCCATCTGTTGACAGTTTTGACAACTAATTTTATTCACTAACGGCCGACTTGATTGAATTTCAGAACAAAACACACACTACAATAAACAATAGGCTATTACACGAAGGCCATGACCTGCAGATTGCCGACATATTTAGAGCTCAATTCAATTTGTTATTAAAAACTGATTCTGCAGTGTATAATTTTCTGAGTACAGCTGTGTATTGGATATTCAAATCTACGAAACTTGAGGTGGTTTGATGACATTATTACCATTACAAATTAAATATTATTATAGTTAATATCATTATCACTTTTGTTGACGTCGTACAAAATTTTGTCCAATATTCTTTTGAGGAGATTAACTCCGTACGTAGATGAAATTATTGGGGATCATCAGTGCGGTTTTCGGCGTAATAGATCGACTATTGATCAGATTTTTTGTATTCGGCAGATAATGGAGAAAAAATGGGAGTATAAGGGTACAGTACATCAGTTATTCATAGATTTCAAAAAGGCATATGACTCGGTTAAGAGGGAAGTATTATATGATATTCTTATTGAATTTGGTATTCCCAAGAAACTAGTTCGATTAATTAAAATGTGTCTCAGTGAAACATACAGCAGAGTCCATATAGGTCAGTTTCTATCTGATCCTTTTCCAATTCACTGCGGACTAAAGCAGAGAGATGCACTATCACCTTTACTTTTTAACTTCGCTTTAGAATATGCCATTAGGAAAGTTCAGGATAACAGGCAGGGTTTGGAATTGAACGGGCTACATCAGCTGCTTGTCTATGCAGATGACGTGAATATGTTAGGAGAAAATACACAAACGATTAGAGAAAACACGGAAATTTTACTTGAAGCAAGTAAAGCGATCGGTTTGGAAGTAAATCCCGAAAAGACAAAGTATATGATTATGTCTCGTGACGGGAATATTGTACGAAATGGAAATATAAATATTGGAGATTTATCCTTCGAAGAGGTGGAAAAATTCAAATATCTTGGAGCAACAGTAACAAATATAAATGACACTCTGGAGGAAATTAAACGCAGAATAAATATGGGAAATGCGTGTTATTATTCGGTTGAGAAGCTCTTATCATCCAGTCTGCTGTCCAAAAATCTGAAAGTTAGAATTTATAAAACAGTTATAGTACCGGTTCTTCTATATGGCTGTGAAACTTGGACTCTCACTCTGAGAGAGGAACATAGGTTAAGGGTGTTTGAGAATAAGGTGCTTAGGAAAATATTTGGGGCTAAGCGGGATGAAGTTACAGGAGAATGGAGAAAGTTACACAACGCAGAACTGCACGCATTGTATTCTTCACCTGACATAATTAGGAACTTGAAATCCAGACGTTTGAGATGGGCAGGGCATGTAGCACGTATGGGCGAATCCAGAAATGCATATAGAGTGTTAGTTGGGAGACCGGAGGGAAAAAGACCTTTAGGGAGGCCGAGACGTAGATGGGAGGATAATATTAAAATGGATTTGAGGGAGGTGGGGTATGATGATAGAGACTGGCTTAATCTTGCACAGGATAGGGACCGATGGCGGGCTTATGTGAGGGCGGCAATGAACCTTCGGGTTCTTAAAAGCCATTTGTAAGTAAGTAAGTTGTAAGTTAATATCATGATGCATCTATTTTTTCATTAATTGTACATAATATTGATACTATATTGATGACATGAAAGTGAAACGTTTTGTGGTTATGTAAGTAAATGTAGAGAATATATTAATTTAGATCTTCATTTCTATAATTTACTGAGTGGCTGCTATATATAACTACAAAACTTAAGTAAGATAATAATGTTGTTATTAAAAATCAAATATTTTTATACTTATTAACCCAATGGGGTTGGGTCTTTTTCATATACTTAATGGCGGTGTAGTGTTGATATTGATATGTGTCATTGTCTTCAGAATTGGCTCGAGAGAGCGCAAAAATTACAGTTCCTAAGGAAAGATCAAAAGGTATTACTTACTGATAAAATAAGAGGCCTAGAGAATTTTGTAGTCTCCAGATCATTTCAGCAAGATCTCTTAGTAGGATAAAATGATTTTACGCTCTACATTTCAAGTTCTACACGAAAATGCTATTGTTCGAAAGCTTAGCAAACCTGACATTTTTTTAACTTTTGCCTACAATCCACAATGACCTGAAATATTGATACTACTACTGCTATCGTCCTGACATTGATACTTGCGTTTTCGCGTTGAAACTCAAAAACTGAAGATGGATAGGTTCAAGAAAAAGTATTTGGCCTAAAAAAAATCCATTCAGAGGGAGTATGTTTCATTATTATGGAAGCAAATAACTATCAAAAAGACAAGTATTCTTCATTGAAAATAAATCTGAAAAATGTTTATTTGAACGTCTAACGAACTTAGTTTGCAGCAGTATTTGCTGCACAAGCCACTAGTATTACTTTAAAATCGACAATGCACAATATTTAACATCTGCACTGCAGAACTGTCAAAACAACCCTTTCAATATGTTTCACAATAGGTTAAATTTCATATTGTGTCGGCTTCATTTTATTATAACGTCGGTATTAGGCAGTAGGTGTTTCCATTATAAAGACAGCATTGTTATAAATCGAACGTGTCGCAGAACCAACCACAGGGATTATATTGAAAAAGGAGTAAGAAGACTATGCCTTATGTCGATGTAGATTTTTGTTACTCTGACAGTGAAAAATTAGAGAATGGAAAACGATTATGGATTTAAAAAATATTCAAACCTAAATATCTATTTTTCTAAAATGCAAGGTAGGGATTCAACCCAGTAACCCCCCTTGCATAGTCCCTGCCGGGTTAAATACATACATACATACATACATACATACATACATACATACATACATACATACATACATACATACATACATACATACATACATACATACATACATACATACATACATCAATTGTTCTAATATTTCCGCTTTGATACGTTATGTTTCGAGTCACTCTAGGTGTATATGTGGATATTATTTTATTGATCATCGTAAAAACTTGGTGTTCCTTCATCTTTTGCAGCAAACGGCATTTGGATAAATTCGTTGCGTGCTGAATTATTAAACTTTCTTATGAGTGGTGTTCACCCCAAACACACTGCATTGTCTTTAACTTCTTCTATACTCTGTAATATAAGGGTTATTCCTATATACGGTACTCAGTTTCTAGATCTTTTTAGGACGTGAATAACAATATCATCAAAAGATGTCGGGAATGTGTGAATGCAGACGGAAACCATTTTGAAGAACTATAACACAGATTAGTCCTAATTATGAAGTAAAATAGTTGTTTATGATACAAGTTCTTAAAGGTTATATTTTTGGCATGAATGTGAAGTTTGTGAAACGAGGCAGCCTCGTTTCACAAACACACGAGGGCTAAAAAATAACTTCACGAATGTGTATTATACAATATTTTTTTCAATGATAGCACCGATTTACATTAAATAAATATTTCCAGTTGGAGGGGTTATCAGATCACGATTTCACGACCTCTAAACTCAGAATCAAAAAGAAATAAGTATCCTTGGAATTACAGCCTATTTTATTCATGGTCACGATTTCATGGACGTCTAAACCGGGATATATAATCAACAATGCAGTTTGGAAAGTTTCAATGTTATATATTATTGCAATAAGTACTACAGATGTAACTTCAGAATAGTAATACGGTCTAAAATGTAAATATGAATGTTAAATTTGTTACTTATTTGTGTTATGTGTGATATTTGCGTTATGAAAGATCGAAGTAATGCATTAATATCTTATTGAATGAAGTTAGTACGTTGAGTATTGCATTTGATTTGGCAGTGCGTAAAATTAATAACAGTGTGTAAAGTGATTACTTACTTTTTTACGCACTGATAAAAGTGGGTAAATGCAACTTTATGTATCATCGTAGAAAAATGTAATTGTTTGCATGCTATTAGTAATTAAAGATATATGAGTAAAAATACGCGTGAGGTTACAGATCGTTAATGATGCAGTCAACGCCGGCCATGCGAGCGTGTCTGATACTTGTGTTCCTGGCCTGGAGCCGAGCTCAACGCTATGTAACCTACTATGTTCATAGTATTTTTTTTTTTTCACTTATATTCCAACAGTTTTCAAATGTTATTTGGATCTGCGAAAAAAAAATGACACTTAATGTACGTAAGTTAATCATCTTAAATCAATATGGCACATCCAGATATCATCATTGCGGTCATCGTCATTTTCTCATATTGTATCTTTTACTTTCCTTGTTTCACCACCACCACCACCACCACCACCACCACCACCACCCTTCGTTTTTATTATCACTTCTTTGACCACAGACATTGTTATCGGCTTTGTCTCTGTCGTTACTTTTTCCTGCTATTATCACAAGCATGTATAGGCCTACTATTGCTATTAAGATCATTCTGGTTTTCCTCCTCAGTGGTACATTTGCTATTTTCCCAGACAGGGAAAAACTATTTCCTTCTCTATCATATTCTCTCCCACTTCCTCTCTCTTTCGCTGCCCGGCATGGAGAAGCTGTAGTAGTATTTTTTTTAAATATTATATTCCTACTGAAGGATGCATTGGAAGGAATGGTGAATAGAAAAAAAGTTCGTGGCAGAATAAAATATCAGATGGCAGACATTAAGATACATGGATCATATGCGGAGACTAAGAGGAAGACAGAAAATAGTAAATATTGAAGAATGCTGGGTTTACAGGGAAAGACCTGCCCTTGGACAGAACACTATCAATAAATGAATATGATTAAATATCGAACATTGTAAAAGTCTGATCATGAGATATATATTTGCATAAGTTTCTTAAAAATATATTATGAACTTAAATTAAAAATTCCACTCGAAATTCTAATCCTCTGTTATCAATATATAGAAAGAATGTTAACTAGTACGTGGAAAACCTTTGTGGAATGAATAGAGGACCTAAATACAAGCAAAAATATTAATATAGATACAATAGTCAATTTCGCTTTGTTTTTTTTTTTAAGTACAGTTACTTTTTAATTCATAATATACGGAAGGTTGCAGAGTTCGTGGCAGAAGAAGATATTAGATAATAGACGACATCAAGATATATATGACTCATATGCGGAGACAAAGAGGAAGGCAGAAAATAGGAAAGATTGAAGAAAGCTGGGTTTGCAGTGAAAGACCGCCCTTGGGCAGAACACTATAAATGAATGCTTATTACAACTATGTTTTATATCATTAATTAATTACATTATATTAATCTCATTGATTTTTCAAATTTTCAACAAAAATCATACCTCACTCCCAAATTAACATTGGAAAACTATTGTAGCTACTAGAATTAAATGGTATCTCTAGGTTATGTAAAAATCATTAAAATCCATTCATTAGCTTATGAAAAAAATGACAATTATATTTCAAGATTTTCACAAGATTTTTTTTTTCCAAAATATTTTACTAAAATGTTGATATGTTTACTAGAATGTTAAAATTTACAGGAGATATTCATCAGGGTTTTTCTAATCTGTCTTAAAAATTCAAAATGGATAACTTTAAAAGTTGATGAATTACAGAGAAAAATGTGGGTCGCTGTATTTTATAGGAGATTTAAACTTCCTGTTCCTGTTTTATAAAACAGTTATATTACCGGTTGTTCTTTATGGTTGTGAAACTTGGACTCTCACTTTGAGAGAGGAACATAGGTTAAGGGTGTTTGAGAATAAGGTGCTTAGAAAAATATTTGGGGCTAAGAGGGATGAAGTTACAGGAGAATGGAGAAAGTTACACGACGCAGAACTGCACGCATTGTATTCTTCACCTGACATAATTAGGAACATTAAATCCAGACGTTTGAGATGGGCAGGGCATGTAGCACGTATGGGCGAATCCAGAAATGCATATAGAGTGTTAGTTGGGAGGCCTGAGGGAAAAAGACCTTTGGGGTGGCCGAGACGTATATGGGAAAATAATATTAAAATGGATTTGAGGGAGGTGGTATATGATGATAGAGAATGGATTAATCTTGCTCAGGATAGGGACCAATGGCGGGCTTATGAGAGGGCGGCAATGAACCTCCGGGTTCCTTAAAAGCCAGTAAGTAAGTAAGTTACCCTAAAATATAGGGAAGGATCCAATCAATGGTGCCTATGATAATTTTGATAATGATGATAATTTGTATTATTTGGCAATTGGAACTAGCCATTATACTTCTTATAATTCATAGTGAAATCAATGTGATATTCAATTCGAATTTTCAAAGGAATATTTGGATAATTCGAAATGGAATGCTGATGGTTGGTAATGATAAGTATGTAGTCGCTGACTTTTTCTTTAATTTTTCTTGTAGCCATGCCAAGAATTTGACTCTTACAGATGCACATGTAAAGGAGGAACTGGTCATGCACGATACTGGCTATTGTCGCCGTCGTACGTGGAATCCTTATTAAGTGTTTTTAAGAATTTCACTTACTCCGTATTTCAGTGATTGACAGGTACATAAATTTAGAGGACGGCATTGTTCAGCGCTATTGTTCACAGAAATACCTTCAGCCTACCTGCTACATAGTGCCTTCCACCCTCGTGTCTAAAAGCAAATAAAGAATTTTTTCAAATGAGTCGTTTGAATTATACTCTACTAGTGGCTTGTGCAGCAAATGCTGCTGCAAACTAAGTTCGTTAGACGTTCAAATAAAAATTTTTCAGATTTATTTTCAATGAAGAATACTTGTCATTTTGATAGTTATTTGCTTCCATAATAATGAAACATACTCCCTCTGAATGGATTTTTTTAGGCCAAATACTTTTTCTTGAACCTATCCAACTTCAGTTTTTGAGTTTAAACTCGAAAACGCAAGTATCAATGTCAGGACGATAGCAGTAGCTATTTCAGGTCATTGTGGATTGTAAGCAAAAGTTAAAAAAATGTCAGGTTTGCTAAGCTTTCGAACAATAGCATTTTCGTATAGCTGCTGCATGTAGAACTTGAAATGTAGAGCGTAAAATCATTTTATCCTACTAAGAGATCTTGCTGAAATGATCTGGAGACTATAAAATTTTCTAAGCCTCTTATTTTATCAGTAAGTAATACCTTTTGATCTTTCCTTAGGAACTGTAATTTTTGCGCTCTCTCGAGCCAATACTGAAGACAATGACACATATCAATATCTACACTACACCGCCATTAAGTATATGAAAAAGACCCAACCCCACTGGGTTAATAAGTATAAAAATATTTGATTTTTAATAACAATATTATTATCTTACTTAAGTTTTGTAGTTATATATAGCACCCACTCAGTAAATTATAGAAATGAAGATCTACATTAAGAGATTCTCTACATTTACTTACATAACCACAAAAACGTTTCACTTTCATGTCATCAATGTAACATCAATATTATGTACAATTAATGAAAAAATAGATGCATCATGATATTAACTATAATAATATTTAATTTCTAATGGTAATAATGTCATCAAACCACCTCAAGTTTCGTAGATTTGAATATCCAATATACAGCTGTACTCAGAAAATTATACACTGCAGAATCAGTTTTTAATAACAAATTGAATTGAGCTCTAAATATGTCGGCAATCTGCAGGTCATGGCCTTCGTGTAATAGCCTATTGTTTATTGTAGTGTGTGTTTTGTTCTGAAATTCAATCAAGTCGGCCGTTATTGAATAAAATTAGTTCTCAAAACTGACAACAGATGGATTTTGGAAAATAGGAAAATTATGTAGGAAAATTGACATTTCACTGAAAACTACTACTTTTCCGAAAAACTTTAGGTTCCAAGCTTCAAAATGAGGGGCCATTTATTAAAATCCGTTCAGCCATTTTCCCGTAATTTCCATTACCAGTTCAAATTATATATATATATATAGATTGTACAACACAGTAGGCCTATAATAGAACGTAGAAGGTTTGAAATGTAAATAAATTTTCCTGTGCCCAGTTTTTATACAATAAATTGAAATATTCTTCCTTCATTCTTTTCTATCTTTCCAGTCACCATACTACGCGTTTGTATAATCCTCTCTTCAAGTCATGTTTTCTTAGGTCTTCCTCTTCATTTCTTCCCAATTGGAACCCATTTTAAACTCATCTTTGCTAACATATTTGCATCCATTCTTTTCAAAAGTTCAAACCATTATTATTGTTTAGTTTCCACGGACCGTATTATATAATTTTTAAATTTCATGTTTTCTCTTATCACATCATTTCTAATTCTATCTACAGTCTGATCCGTTTGGGTATGGATAAAATTAATTCATTATTATAAAGCTATTATGATGCTACTTACTTACTGGCTTTTAAGGAACCCGGAGGTTCATTGCGGCCCTCACATAAGCCCGCCATTGGTCCCTATCCTGAACAAGATTAATCTAGTCTCTACCATCATATCCCAACTCCCTCAAATCCATTTTAATATTATCCTCCCATCTACGTCTCGACCTCCCAAAAGGTCTTTTTCCCTTCGGCCTCCCAACTAACACTACGGCATGGCGCGTCCTCAGGTTGCGGATAGAGGAGACGGCCTCCAGATATGGAGGGTAGCTGCGAATATATTGAATAAGCAGCCATGGACAGATGATAAGGGATGGTCCTACAGCTTGGGGGTTGGGCGAAGGGCTAACAACCCATCACCGTAAAAAAACAGCTTGTTACGAAACCTAACAGTAAGCTATTATGATAGTAGGAAAAAATTCTTGTTGGTTATTTTATGATTAAAAGATGGGAGTTTCCATATTTAATTTAATTTATTGGTCTGACCCAATATTTTGGGTTTGCCCTGCGACACAGAATAGCTCACAATAAAATTTAAAATGAAAAATTATATAAACAGGTTCCAGACAAAAGTGATTAAGATATAAGAAAAAAAATAGAACTAAGTATAATTTAAATTGAATGTACACCATAAAGATGCTGACGAAATATCGCTACAGAAAATTTTATAATGGTGGTGACGATGGCATCTTGAAGATCTCTTTTCAGCTTGTATTTTTCCCTCCACTTTACAAAGGCTTTCGGAATGGTGCCTCTCGCTCCGAAGAAGAGACCGGTAACTGTGATTTTTTCAATGTTGTATTTCGCTGATAGATACTGAATCGTCGGCTTGTAGATTGACAATCAACAATGCATAATCTGAAACAACTAATGAAAATCGTAGATGATTAAAATGGCTAGTACAAATCAACAGCGGGCACAATGTGTTCTTTGGTATGTTAAATTTGAGTGTGTTAAAAGAGTTCAAAGGGAATTTCGAAGTGAGTATGGTGTGCGTAATGTACCTAAATACGATTCTATAATGTTGTGTTATCGAACAATTGTAGAAATAGGTTCTGTGTTAAAAAAAAAAAAACATGCAGGAGGTTGCAGGCAAAACCCAGTACGAGAAGCAAGTATCTCTTGGTTTGGTCCCCAAACTCCCCAGATCTAACCCCTCCTGACTTCTTCGAGCAGTAGTATTAGTAGTATTTATTTATTTAACCTGGTAGAGATAAGGCCATCAGGCCTTCTCTGCCTCTCTACCAAGGGATTACAACTATAATATGAAGAATAAAATTACAATTAATATTAAATTTACAATTACAATAAAAATTAAAGTACGACAAGATTACCTGATTAATGAAAGCTAGACATTTTATCATAGAAGTTAAGAACAAAGAATATTTTTGTATTTACTGAATTACAAATTAAACCTAGAATAACAAAATTCTATAGTGATGAAATTACCATATTTTGAGATATTTTGTGATAGATTAAGAGAACTATTTACAAGAAACCATGTCTGAACGAGTAGGGTTTTGTTAAAAATATTGTCTGTTCACAGAAACCCAGGAACATTGATGATCTGAGAGTAAAAATTACTCAAACTTTTCAACAAATCACCCCTCTTATGTTACAACGGACATGGGCTGAATTGCATCATCGTTATGAGTTGTGCAGGGTGAGCAATGGGGGTCATGTTGAGCTCTGAGGAATCTCCCATCTTTCAGTGTTGTGTGCACAAAGTTTCAACAAATAAAGTTCAGTAGTAAATGTTTTACCCACGGCATGACGCGTCCTCAGGGTGCTGATCGAGGAGACGGTCTCCAGATATGGAGGGTAGCTGTGAATATATTGAATAAGCAGTCGCGGACAGCCGATGAGGGGTGATCCTCCAGCTTGGGGGTTGGGCGAAGGGCTAACGACCTATCACCGTAAAAAAAACAGCTTGTCACGAAACCTCAAAATAAGCTTCGGAATGGGACTGATTCTCTGGCACGACCACAGCAAAGGGAAATGCATATAGAGTGTTAGTTGGGAGGCCGGAGGGAGAAAAGACCTTTGGGGAGGCCGAGACGTAGATGGGAAGATAATATTAAAATGGATTTGAGGGAGGTGGGATATGATGGTAGAGACTGGATTAATCTTGCTCAGGATAGGGACCAATGGCGGGTTTATTTGAGGGTGGCAATGAACCTCCGGGTTCCTTAAAAGCCAGTAAGTAAGTAAGTAATTTTTTACGGTGTTTTATTTTATCCATACCCAAACGGATCACCCTGTAATTTAGAGCACCGTGCTCGTCTTTTTAAAAATCCATGTCTGTCGGCTGAATTTTTTATTTTAATTTTGCATTCATATTCGAAGTTTCTGCACCGTAAGTTATTAAACTTCTCACTATTGATTTACAAAAATAAATTTTAGTTTTTTTTTCTAATATTTGTTTATCCCACAATAGTAATATGCGTTACAAGAGCGGTATGTTGACATTTTCATGTTCGAGGAAAAGATTGAAAAAGCGAAACGTAGTTGAGGTTTTTTAATTTCCGAGAACATGAAAACAAACATACCGCTCGTGTATCGTACATTATTTTGTGCGAAGATCGTTTATTACATACCTGAAAGAGGAATTTCTAATTAGTTGCAATAAAATCTCCATCTTGGTTTCTGTTCAATGACGGCAACTTTGGAAAACAAATATATCTATCTTCAACATTGTTCCTATAAAATGTTTTCTGTGTTTACTATACTGCAGCAGGCCGTGATATACGTCTGTCTTTTTTTCCCCCCCAGTCTATGATGAGTCTTGAATCTTGTTGATTTTTTCACGGCTTCCTTAATGTTACTTGCATTACAAATGCAGTAACTTTTGTGGTGTTGTAGAGTTTACTTAATTTTTGCAAATATTTAAAAACAATAATTAACAGTGAAATTTAGGTGAAATTGCAGTGGTAAGTTTCCAATTTATAATTATTACTATACTGAACGTCTCTAAAAATAATATGTTAAAAGCCTAAAGCAGTAAAATAAATATGACGCTTAAGCGGTAAGAATAGGGAAATTGTTATGTGTGTTACGTTGGGAATACTGAATGTGGTATTTCACACTTACCGCGGGTTGGTTTTGTGCGGAAAGCAAGCAAATACACACGATCTCGCACAAAATTCCTTTCAGTAGGCCTATTGTTATTGCAGATCGACCTTAATTACCGTAGTCTCTTTGTTATTTCAGAATCATTGTTTCCTTTTGTAATTTCAACTCCCAGATATTTAATATCATTAGAGACAGAATTTGTATGCACTGAAAGTTAATATTGTCAGTCAGCAATGTTGCCAACTCGATTCTTAAAAACCCGTTATGAAACAGCGCAGAAACCATTAAACTGCTATATTGTCAATGTTAAGGGAAATTATTTTCTCGCTGTAAGTACTAAAAAAATCCTCTAAATCCCTACATCAGCAATACAAATTTAATAAATTTTACCCGCTAAACTAACACAGAAAAATTCCAGATCTAAAGAGAAAACAGCTGAAATGGCAACACTGTAAGTCGATATAATTTATGAACATAAATGTCATACCCCCACTCCTTTTTAGATGTCATTCTTGTCATTCATTACTATTTCATCTTCGCTACCGTTAATGGTATTTAATCCTCATAACAGCCACTTACTTGCGGTTTATAAGATGCTTTGTCTAGTCCTTGGTACAAGATAGGGCTCATAGACGAAACCATTTTAACCAATACATAGACCTGATGTAATACCGATAGATAAAATCAATAAATCTGTTCAAATGCTGGATATAACTGTTCCTCTAAACACAAACATGAACGTTGCATATGCATCCAAAGTCAACAAGTACACAAAACTATCTCATGAATTAAAGATGCTGGAACTGCAACAAGCAATCGCTCGTCCAAATAAATGCTAATTTCTACATCAGGAATCATATCACAACCAGTGGCATTGCGCCCTTAAGGGCTGTTGGGCTGCAGCCCTACCTAATAGTAAGCCATTCTTGAAAGATATGCCTATGTATTGAATATACCCTATTATTTATTTATCTTGTCTTCGTCTTCAGCAAAACGCCGGTAGATACTTCTGTCAAACTATATATTCCGGATCAGCTTACTTAATACCTTAAGGGTGAAATCTAACCATTCTTCCACTATTACTACATATGCTAGTGGATTATAGTGATTTTATAGCTCTCTGCCAACTTCGTTTCGAATTTAGGGTAGGGGAGACTTGTACCTTCAGCATAGTGTACCTTTGAACATATTTTGTTTTTAAACTTTTGCTGCTACCTAGAGAACTCAAACTGAAGTAGATTGAAGAGAAAGCCGCTAAGTTGCTCTGTTCATAGTTTCGGTTTGATTTATTGCAAAGTGTGAGTTCTGTGGACATAACAATTTTTTTAGTATCAAAAGTAGACATTTCGTTCATTGATATATGTTATCTAACACAAAACCAGATTGTATTTGTTACTACCAATCGAGTACAATGTGTTCCTTATCATCTGGTGAGTAATAAACATATTGTGACAGCGACGTGAGATTCGAACTCACGACCAGCGTGCCGCAAGAGAGAAGATCGCGCGGAGCACTTTGGGATGGCGCGCGGCGGAGAGGGGAAAGGGCCAACGCGGCGAGAGAATGGAGAGAGAGTGCGCGCGCATCTGGTGCTGGTAGAGAGGAGAGGGGTCTGGATTTTTCTGGAGTGCTATCTCTAGAGACGCGTGGAACTTTCGAGGCTACGTCGCTGTGGTTATAAATTACGGTCGCGAAGGAACGACAGCAGTTTTCAGTTATTCAGTCAGTGAGTAAGCCAGAGCAAGCAAGCCAGACTTGTGTGCCGGAGTTCGACTCGAGTGTGCGTCCGCATCTGCGTCAGCATCCGAAGGCCTGAGTTCGAGTGCAGTGGACCGCAATTGGAGGGACCTGAGTTCGAGTGCAGTGGACTGCAGTTGGAGGGACCTGAGTTCGAGTACAGTGAACTGTCTCTGAAGGTCTGTGGTTCGAGGTACTGTGAACTCGAGTGACTGAGATAGAAGAACTGTGAACTGAGAACTGATAGTTCTGATTTGTAAATAGTGCTTTGTAAATATTAGTTAAGATTAACAGTTCATTGTTGTTCGTACTAGTCCAAGTAAATTGTCATTGTCGTCGGTGGAGTTTTATAACGAATATTGTGTTGAGTGAAAATCCAATTGTTGACGAGAGCGTTTAAGGCGAATTGTAGAAAGGAATTATTGTTGTGACGAATAAATTACATTGTTGTTACTAATAAAATTCACAATATTTTAATTTCCATTATTTATTCGAATTTCTAGTTTTGGGAGCCATATTTGTTTAAACGTGCGCTCTCTTGTACCTTTGAACACAAAACATCTTGTACCATGGAATATGTTTCAAGGTAAATGAAGAGTCCACTGCAAGAATGATGGATGTCACTTTCTTGTCGAAAATGAACCAAGACTGTCAATGTATAGCTTAAGACATATAGAATGTACATAGAGAGTTACATGGCATTAACACTGATAGTCATTGTCCAGTAATGATCGGAAAATCACAGTTAAGCTTTGAGCGCTAAGCATTTCAAACGTTCAATTGCTTCTCCTGCAAAATGTATTCCAAATGACATCCATCATTCTTGCAGTGGACTCTTCAAATGATATCATCAATTTTTGTTTTCTTTTATTTTAAAATAATGTAACGAAGTACAGTAAGTCTGGAGTTAAGAGGACCCCAATTGATCCGGATGCCTTCAAGAAAGCTGTTGAAGCAGTTATTGCTCTTTCAGGAGATAAAATCTAAATCGAAGAAGCCTGCTCTGGTTTATGATGGCAAATACATTTTAAATATGATTGTCAGTCCTCACAGCTATATTCCAACCTATATTCCATGTGTTCCAACTTACAAGAAGGTATGTTCCAAGGTACATGAACCTGTTGTACCTTCGAACACATTACATATCCCTTCATTTTATTTTTTCCATCATTAATAGATCTGTGAAACAGGAAAATACATAGAGAAAGTTGTAAAGAAATCTTCAATAATTATTTCAAGCATTTTTTCGTTTAAAAAATTTCATTTCCCAAAATTAAAAAAAAAATCAAATGTGAAAAGTGTTTCAAGGTACAACAGTCTCCCCTACTGACAAATAATCTGTAAGAATTCGTTAAAATAGGTGAAAAATATCAATAATTTGTAAGAACTCGTTAAAAAAACAGTCAATAATGTGTAAGAATTCGTTAAAGTAGTTAATAATCTGTAAAAATTCGTTAAAATAGTTAGTAATCTGTCAGAATTCGTTAAAAAGAGTTAATAAACTGTAAGAATTCCTTAAAAACGCTTAATCTGTAAGAATTAATTGAATAGCTATTAATCTGTAAGAATTCGTTCTTTAACTTCTATTTCTGTTACAGTTTTTGTTACATTCATTTGTTTGTTTCAAGTGGCTCCTCTCGTCTCCTGGAGTCCCCAGCACGCCTCGCCCAGGTTGTTCTTTGTATCAGTTAGATACGCAGCATTGCTTCTTTAATATTGAACTTAATGCATGAAGTGGTCTAAGTACAACTCTTATCTCAGTGGCAGAGCGATGTTGACTATAAAAAGTAATCTTTACTAATAAATACGTGACACATTGAGGAATTCTGCTGCAATTCTGTATGTTTATATAGGCTCAAGGCTTCTTATTACACAGCACATCCTTATTGTACTTGAGAGGCAAGAAACGTGACCAATTTGATTTATTATTAGTTTTCTCTGTAATATTAAATTGCACCACAGGAATGGTGTAGGGATTAGTGCAGCGGGTTTGGGCCACGCTAGGGATGGTAACCAGGTTGGTTTTTTCAGAGGAAAGGCGAATTTCAGGTAAATTCCATGAAGAATTCTCGGACACACCTCGCCAAAACACTATATCGCTATCACCAATTGCATAAATGCTAGATAACTTAGTAGAAGCCGTTCCATGGTGGTTGAAGCATGACCTAAGATGCGCTTTGAACGAAAATGCATCTACTCCGTAAGATTTCCACACGCTGCCGCCCACGTAACCTGCCCGAGATGACTAAGCCATGCTTCAAATACCGTGGAACAGCTTGTACTTGATACAACGTCGTTAAATAATCTATACAATAATACATTTTTCATCCGCTGTGACTCGGGCTGTAGCTACAAACCCAAGGGATCCAGATTCGGATTAATACATAGGCTAATGTTGCGGTGAAGAAATAAGTAAGTTTGTTAATAGGGAAAATCAATGCCAAACAACTGCGTAATTGAGGGGTTACATACACCCTCCACTATTAAAATGTATTCCTCCATATCCTTAAGCCCTGTTTTGGTGACATTTTACATGCTTAATATCTGAAAATTGCCCTTCAATTTAAGAAAATATTTGTCTACATAAAAAGTTAATTTAAATGGTGAAACTTCATGAAATTTATACCAGAATGAACCACCGAGAACAATCAAGGCCCTCAAATAACGGATTCGAGATGAAATGGCAGTTCAACTCCGACCGAAAATGCTGCGTAATGTGATGAGGAACTTTAGGTCCCGGCTTGAACAACGCTTGCGTTTCATGGACGTCATCTTTCAGATGTAATTTTCAAGAAATAAATGATGGAAATGTACTGTTATTAAATGCTTTTGTGTATACTTTAATGTAGTGACAATAAATTTGTGAAATATTGAATGCTTTTACTTTCACGGTCGTTTAAAAAAATCACCCGTTATTCTGCCCCACTCTGTATTCGCACTGCAGGACATTTTAACACGTAACTTGGTCAATTTTATGGATACAGTATATTAAAATTTATTTCGTAGATATAAAGCTAAAAGTTCATTTTAAATTATATAAGAAAAATAAAAAAATCTTTTTTTTTCTTACCTTTGAAGATGTATGTTTGAGAAAATGGGCGGCATAGATTGTAGGCTGGTAGGCTATTCTATTTGCATGGCAGGACATTTTAATGCATAATTTGATCAGTTTTGTAGGTACCTTAAAACTCAATAGTTCTTATTAAATTAATGTAAAAAAGGGAAAAATAAGGCCAAGGTATAGTATTGACCGGCCACTGAACGAATATTGCACACTTTTATCACTGCCAATGTAGCGCTATAATATATCAGTCCCCTAACTGCCCATTGTGCAACTCAAACCAAGAAATGGATTCGGAACACCTTAAAATCTGTGCTTCAGTGGCTGACCATGATAATATCTTTGAAAAATATTGGAGTGCAAGAGGTCAAATGACTTTATTGTCAAACGCCTGGCATTAGAAAACAACAACATGCAGCGCTATAAACCAATTTTCAACACGTTTATCATAACCACAACACATTTCAATTCTTATTGTAATATATATATATATATATATATATATATATATATATATATATATATATATACACAAGGTGTTTCAAAAATACGGGGCATAATTTCAGGTATGTATTTCCCACATGTAGACAATCAAAATAGCTCATTACAACATGTGTCCGGAAATGCTTCATTTCCGAGTTATGGCCTTCACAACATTGAAAATCACCGGAACGTTTTTCTTTCCGCAGGTCGTTGTCATTACAGAAGATGTTCAAAATGTCCACCTCCTGCTTGAATACAGACCTCACATCGATATCTCATTGACCTGCGAACACGATCCCAAACTCCAGGACTATTGCGTATGTCCTCAGAACATGCCACAATTCGATTCCGAAGGGATTACAAATCAGGCACCGGAGACGAATAAATCAATGATTTTAATGGCCCCACGAGTAGAAATCGAGAGGGTTCAGATCAGGTGAGCGTGGAGGCCAAGCAATTGGGCCACCTCTACCTATCCATCGATCAGGAAACCTTCGATCCAAGTACCGGCGAGCCGTACGACTGAAGTGTGCAGGAGCGCCATCATGCAAGAAGTGAATGTGTTGACGATTGATCAGTGGAGTGTCTTCTAAAACATGAGGTATGGTGTTTTCCAGGAGGTTTGTGTACGCCTGCCCCGTAAGTCTGTTTACATGTAGTCTACATGGGGTCCAACTAATCGATCACCAATGATACCGGCCCACATGTTGAGGGAGAACCGCACCTGGTGATGAGATGGAACAGTTGCACGTGGGTTTTCATACGCCCATACATGCTGATTGTGGAAATTTGTTATGCCATCTCGTGTGAACTGTGCTTCATCTGTAAATAATACTAAGGCAGGAAAGTTCGGATTTACACCACACTGCTGCAAGAACCACTGACAGAACCTAACTCGTGCAGGGTAATCTGCTGGTGACAGGGCCTGTACACGTTGCAAATGATAAGGATACAATTGATACTCTTTCAACAGTCTCCAGACAGTAGTATGAGGAACATTGACTTGCAACGCTACCCTTCGTGTGCTGATAGAAGGAGTCATGTTCACAGCCTCCACAATCTCCTCTGTACTTCTGGAGTTGTAGATCTTGGTCGTCCCCTTCCCAAACCAGGAGAGTTAAATTTTCCATACTTGCACAGACGGTAATGGAGACGTACAAATGTCTTCCGATCTGGACATTATCGCTGTGGGTATCTCTCCTGGTACAAACGACGAGCAAGCGCAGCATTGCCGTCCGCCTTACCGTACATGAAGTGTATCTCTGCCAGCTCTTGATTTGAATACATGTCGCACAGTCTAACACCTACACAACACCGAATGTAACCTTCGCCTCGGAATGAACTGTCAGAGTGCCCTCTTAATGTCTCCTTTGACGGCAACGACCTGCGGAAAGAAAAACGTTCCGGTGAATTTCAATGTTGTGAAGGCCATAACTCGAAAATAAAGCATTTCCGGACACATGTTGTAATGAACTATTTTGATTGTCTACATGTGGGAAATACATACCTGAAATTATGCCCCGTATTTTTAAACACCCTGTATATATATATATATATATATATATGTATATATATATATATATATATATATGGAATTATCACTACATTAACACATTTAAATGTAATTATTATAAAAGTCGCCATATTTTCTTCCTGCCATTATGATGAAATATGATCCACTTCCACTAGATGGCCCACGACACGAGCAGCAGGGTTGGTAACACATGCAAACGAAATTATACTAAATATGAGGAATTTTACTAAAGGTGTGTAGTATTATGTCACAGGTTATGTTAGGTGAAGTTAGTATTATGTGAGAGGTTAGGTTAGCTTTGATTAGGTGTGTAGTGTTATTACTATGTTGGTGACACTGAAACCCACTCTCACATTAAGGAAATATGGCCGAATTCTTAATTTACGCACGACGATTTTCATATATATAAGTAAGGTACGTATTTAGGGCGGGTTGGGTGGGCTTACAGCTCTCCCAGTGATCACATCAATTTCTAATAATCAATACTATAAATCCAAGGCATTTTCAAAGCATTTTAGCAAGTAACTATAGTGGTCGGAACATGAGTAACATTCACCAAAAATAAATTTTTTGGCCCTTAAAATATAAGTGTTACGTGGTTGGCATGTACTTCCGTTTAAATTACTGTCTAATGCGATCAACTTTTTCACCAGATGTTTTTGATATTACTGGTTATTTTTTATTTGCAGAACTCCCAGTCTTCTTCAGACGCCTTCCTCACTTATTAACTGACTTAAAACTATGTGCAGAACCAACATCTACCAACATGCACTAATCTAAACTTAACGTTGGGCGCGTGTAACTGATTTTAATCGTGTAAGCCATAAAACACAATAAACTTTTTGTTGAATCGTTGTCATTATTTTCTATCTCCTTTAACCCTGCGTTACTCATGTTATAAATATTCTCACCATTGCTCAGGTGGGGTTTCACAAACCCCATTTTAAATAACTAATATATTTTTCCGCAAGTTTCAGAAATCAGATAAACGCAATTAAATATACTATTCTTAGTTCACTTAAACAATTTCTTAAGTGAACTCTTCTGGATGTGATTGAAAAGTATACAGATGCACAGAGTACACACTAGCTCCATCTCTTAGATTTTCGTTGAAATATACGTACCGGGGTTTACCACACCCCACCTGAGTAATGCAGGGTTAACAACTGAACGTGTTCATCCGCAACAATAGTACTATTGTGATAGCAACTTAAAGCCTGTTTTTACTTATTTTTAAGTTAAATTTCTCACTACAATACTAATTGCAGGCTATTACTTGATATTTATTTTTATTTTATTGGACACCATTCTCAGTCAACTTGTAGCTACTATAAACGGTAATAAATCATTTGCAGCATGACATGGAAACTCAATTGTTGTTAATCTCATAAAAGATTTGAGTTTTTTTTTTGTACTGATTCCACATGTATACATTTCCGTATATTTGAGCACCAACATGTTTTGTGTTTATTGTAGTTATGGCATCTGTGATTCTATAACAAGTGTTCAAATTTTATAGGTTCTATGTGATTTATAAATTATATTTATACGTCTTATGGTATAGGCTATCTAAAATACCTTTTTCTACGATAATGCGGTAAGTTGTATTTTACCCACTGCTATCAGTGCGTAAGGCGAACCTTTAAGACACTAGTGCGTAAAAAAGTATTCACTTTACGCATTGCTATCCATTTTACACTGCGAAAGAAAATTCAATATTCAGTGTATAAACTCCATTCAGTTAGAAATTAATGGAGGCCCTATTATCTCAATCTTTTATGACGTAAATATTACACATAACACAAATAAAACAGATTTAACATTCATATTTATATTTTATGAATTTTATCCCATATTATTCTGAAGTTACGTACAATGTACAATACAGCATGTAGTATTCAATCTAACAGGATATAATTCCATGGTTACTTATTTCTTTACCTTTTCTAACCGTTTTGTTGATTATGGTCAGTTTAGACGGCCATGAAATCGTACTTTAATAAAATAGGCTATGCATGGATACTTATTTCTTAGTGGTTGTGAGTTTAGATGGCCATGAAATCGTGACCTTATAATCTCTCCAACTTGAAATATTTAAATTTGTGCTATCGTAGAAAAAAAAAGTGTATACTATACATTCGTAAAGTTATCTTTTTGGCACTAGTGTAAAGTTTGTGAACCGAAGCGAACCTTTATAAACTTGTAACATAAATAACTATTATATTAATTATGAGATAATTCCTCTAACGATCCTTCTGTAAACCACATAAAAGATGGGAACGTTTATATTGGTCAGGGTCATTATTGTTGCGTCTCAATTGTAGGAAATGGCTAGTCTGCAGAAATGGGTTGTTTGTTCACAAAGACAAAAAAAGCATTTCGCAAGTTTATCGGGACTTCAAGAAAATATACAGAAAACGAAATGCACCTGACAGACGTGATATTAAATTGTGGTATGAACGGTCTTATTGTTAGCTACTTGATTACCATTTTCCTGGTCGATTGATAGGTCGGAATGATCCATTTACCTGGCCATCAAGTTCACCGGATTTGGCCGCCTTAGGGCCGATTGTATAAACCATTTAATCTTAGATCAGCGGTTAAATTGATCCTTGTTTCAGCTGAACTTGGAATTTTGTGTTGTATAAAGTCTAATCTGAGATTAATTTGTCTCAAACTAAAGTCAACTTTGACTGAAGAAATTTCTCCGATTAAGTTAGATGATCCAAGTTCAGTTATTTCGTTTCTGTTTGAAATATACGAGTGACAGATTGTGCAAATAAAATATCCATTATTATTAATTTTAATAGATATGTTAGGTACATTTATATATATTTCATTCAATTTCTTGCCTTAATACACAAACATTCTTATATTTTATAAGGCTCTATCGTGTTCAGCAGCATCAAATAACATAACCTATAATTATATTATGTTTATAACAACCATTAATTATTAATGGATATGATAGGTACATTCATAAATGTTCACTTAACTGTATTACTAAAAGAAAATTGTCGTTTTATAAAGCTTTATTATGTTTAGCAGTATCAAACACCATAACATGATAACAACTTGGATAACAGTCAACCTTCTTCTTATTGTTCGCCATTATTTACATAGCACAAAAAACCAGTGTCTCCAACAGAGTGTAATACGGAAAGTCGCCAAAAAGTAGTTGTAAAGTCGCTAGATTTCTCATTATCAACAAAGAAAGATTAAATTTTGTTACTATGGGGTGCTAAAAAGGTCACTCAATCCCTATTTAAGCAATATAAAAGTTAAAAGAAATTGTTGTTGAAAAAGAGTTAAAGTCACTAGATTGGCAACACTGAACAAACCTGTGTAACATGATCCGCGCATCACGTATTTCACCTGTTTATGCGATGTTGCCAAATCTTTTTCACGTGAACTTAGATTGCATTTGAACCAAGGTAATTTGATCGCAGAAAAGTTTTATACAATAGAAGAAGTGTCTGAACTCGGTCCACTTTTCGATCTTCGATCAAAGTTGATCTTTAGTCAGGGAGTTTTATACAATTGGGCCTTAGTCTTTTTCTGTTGGAGGTTTGTAAAAGATCTGATGTACTGAAAGTCTAGTATAGATCTACAGGACTTGCGTCATGAAATCACAGACGCCATAACTACAACTACGCAAGACAGTTTGCTGCGAACACAAAATATGTAATAGTTGTAAAATAATTTGAGTTTAATTTTGTGACATTATTTTATAGGCACCCCGTACTTTTAAGCTTTTATTAAAGGATAAGCAGTCTTTTTCAGTCGCACCCAATCAAACAGGCGGGGACTTCACTGTTTGCTTGCTATCAGCAGCCGCGGATGATAACTGTACTTCCTTTCATTGTGACGTAATTGGAGACGGAAAGAGGACCAGATATGTGACCGGTACATCTCGTTCCTCTTGTTCTATTTCAGTTTCAAGAGCGATCCAATATCTCTCGGTATTTGTAACGTCGGAAGTGCTATGGTGTTTCTTCTGATTGGCATTGCAAGCAATCTCGGCGATTTTCCCATTATCTCCCTAAATGAGAGAAAGTTTCCGCCCTGATAATGTGTCACTGTTGTAGATTGATCAGACATTTCTGTAGAATTTAGAAGTAATGTTTAATTTTTGAAAGATTAACTTCTCTGAATACAATGTGATTAAACATGTCTCCCATTGTTATATTGTTTGTCATAATCAGAGTTAAGTAAATCTGGAATTCATTGTACTTGAGTA